>BQNB010007963.1:0-90685 GCA_026074375.1 Tanacetum coccineum | reverse complement strand
TGGTTCCAATTTCTCTTGTTTCCTCTAGGACTAGGTGTGTTTTTCCTATTTTTCTTAACTGATGTGTTCCTAGGGGATTTTACTTGTTCAGCCGACTTAACAAAGTTTATCTTAGCAAAACTAGGTTTATTAAACATCTTAACTGTTTTAATCTTAGGCACATCTTCTTCCTCACTTTCAGACACCCAATCCTCAATAATTGGGGCTCCATTTTCTTTCCTAGCAGTCTTAGGTTCATTAGATTCAACAGTAGGCTTTTCAACTACAGACTCATTCACATCAACAAAATCATCTAGACTAGTATAAACTAAATCAGGTTTTGGTGGCATAAAATTCTCAGTATAAGGAGGTAGGACAACATTTTACCCTAATCCTGTTTTACACTTATCCATTATTTGACTTTCTAGAAGTTTACTTAGGCTTTTTGATGAATTTTCAAATTTTTGTACTGTAAGTTGAACCTCATCCTTTTCTTTTGTAGCCAACTCTAACTTCCTTTTAAACTCTGTAATATCTAAATCTTTTACATAGATTTCATATTTTAAGAGTTTTATATCAGCCTCATACACAGACTTATTTTTCTTAAAGACTAACAGTCTAGCTTCTACAGATTCTAAACTAGTTTTATAAGAGACAACACTAATCCTAGTTGTTCTTAAGTCTTTAACTAATTGTGCATTTTGTTCTTTTAGATCTTTTACACATTCTAAGCAAGATGAACAACAATTTGAGTCATTAGATACCTCAGAGTTTGTTGAAGAACTTAAACTTGTTGAAGAATAAGCCATTAGAGCAAAATTGGTTGGACCTTCTTCTGCTTGGTCACTCTAATCATATCCAAAGCCATCACATTGAGATATTAAGTCATTTGAAGTAGTTTCCTCAACTGGCACAGTCCTTCTGGTCGGCTCCCTGTTTCTGTTCTCTTGATTCCTAGGTGCCCTGCACTCCCTTACAAAGTGTCCCATTTTGTGGTAGTTGAAACACTCTACCTTGGACTTGTCAAACCCAATTCTTTCTTTGTTGGCCATGTCCAGCTTCCTTCCAGTATTCTTTAGAAATCTTCTTGCCCTCATAGTCAACATAGCAATGTTCCACCTTAAGTCCATCTCTTCTAGATCATCAGGATGAATTTGTTATAGATCTTCATTATCAAGCTGTGGAATACTTGATTGGCTAGGAAAGAAGGAATAAATCACAGCATCACTTAAATTTTCAACAGTTATTGAACTACCGGCAACACCATGAGTGCTAGCAGTATTAACACCCTGAGCAGTATTAACTGCTCTAGTTGCACTTTTAGTGCTGCTTGAGGACAGAAAGGCTACATTGTGTGCGTTTGTGGTTGAGCTAGGTGTCCCCTTGACCTCTATTTCATAAGCCTTCAGGTTGTTGAAGAGGTCATCCAAACTCAATGTCTCAAGCTCTGGTTTGTTCCTCCACATAATAGTATGCATAGTCCATTCTTGTGATAAACTTCTTAAGAACTTCTGATTGATGTCTTCTTGAGGGAAAACTTCACCATGCATCTCCAGTTGACTAATTAGCTTTTGAATCATTTTATAGGTTTGCTCAATCACTTTAGTGCTGGTTGCAGCAAAGTTTTCATATTGCTGCTTCAGAAGATTTTTCTTTGTAGCAGCATTACCTCCAAATCTGTTCTCAATAGCCTGCATCAGTGTCTTAGCATCCTTGTATGAGTTGAACTTTAATTTATGTTCATTAGGTAAGGCCATCAACAAAGTGCTTCTTTCCTTCAACTCTACCCTTCTTTGTGCCTTCTCTTCAACACTTGTAGGAGGGATAACAGTCTCCTTACCATCAATAGTTTTTGTTACTATGGGTTCATTACCATTCTCTACTATCTCCCATAGAGTGTAATCAATGCACTGTAGGTACTGCTCCATCCTCATCTTCCAGAGATCATACTCACCAGGTTGAAGTATCGGTAGCTTGATGGTTTGAGTAGATTGAGAATCCATTGCTTCTTGAAAAAGTAGATCTTGTGTGTAGTAAGTTTTCTTCTTATTCAAAGCTTCTTACAAGCTCTGATACCACTTGTTGATCCCGATAGAATAGATCTTGGTTAGCTTGTTTAAGGCTACGTTGTATTGAATAAATCCAAAACAACTATGATAGAAAATTAGATTGTGAATATAAAAAACTATGCGGAATCTAGTCAATGATACTAAGAAGAATTCTTTAATGAAACAGTGATGAATAAGATCAATACTAAAATAGTTTGCCAAACTTTCAGCCTCAATATAAAACGAACACTCTTAATAGTGTTAGGGTTTACAAAACCTTAAAGCTACGAATAACACTTTTCTAGATTTGATACAATGAAAGACACATATCAATCTCTATGCCCTAGGACCTCCTTTTATACACCAAGGAGTCCTAACAGGCTTACAATACTTTCCTAAGTTATCATGATCTTCTAAACAAATAACTTATACGAATCTTTTATAAAAATATCTCATACTTATCCCGTAAGTAATCTTGATAAACAATATTCATCTTTATCCTTTCTTATGCTTTTATCCTTCTGACAGTAGAAACTCTTCTAGCAGTTGTAATCTTTCAGCAGTTGTAACTAGCAGCATTAACCAAGCCGAAACCAAACATCAAGCCATAAGCATTTAGTATAAGCCAAAAACCAATAACTTTAAGCTTATAAAATAATAAGCTAAAAATCCTATAAGCTATAAGCTTTTAAAAATAATTCGAAAACCAATAAGCTATAAGCTTATATAATAAGTCGAACATCATAAGCTCAAAATAAGCCGAAACCAAAACCAAATCCAATAACCAAGTCCAATATCCAAATCCAATAACTAATATCAAAAACCAACAACCAAGTGTGCCGAGCCCACCTTGGCGTCGAACCCCATACGACCAAACGGACCCTTATTGGGCCAAGCCCAAGCCGAAAACATACATACCCAAATAAGCTAAACCTAGCTTATTAAAGAAGCAAAACCTCAAAATAAGCCCTTTTTAAGCATTATCATAATATAAAAAATTACCACAACAACCATTTTATTTAAACTCAAAAATCTTTTCTTTCTTTCCCTTTTTAGCCGTCGCACAAACACCCCTTTTTACACTTTTTCATATCCAATATTCGATTTTTACGATGATCAACTTGTACAACTAGTGTATTAACACCATAATAACCACAAAAGTACAACTTTTAACAAAGTTTAGAAAACTTACAAGTTTGGATAATCTTGGTTCGGTTTTGACGCGAAAGGAACGAACTCGTACACCTTTTATACAACCCGCGTCTACTAACTATCAACCCACTATCAAATCTTAACCCGTGTTCTTGTGAAAATCTTCAAAATCTTTGTTTTTCTTCTTCCTTGGTTCCGTCCGAATATATAGATAGAGAGGGAGAGATTTTTTGTGTTTTTAATATACAAAATGGTGCATGAACCAAAAATGTTGGAGGGGGTGGAATAAAAAGGGTACTATGCAAGTCATGCTAGCTTAAAAATAGCCATTTGGTCTCCTCTTGACTTCTTTTGACCGATTGGATCTTAGGAAGGGTCTCGGGTCTTCCTTTTTGTGTCAGGATCACTTAAAACTCAATTTTCATCTATTTAAAACGTCAACCAAACTTAGTTATAGTTTCCATTGCTTTTAAAATCATTTTTCCACAAACTTGGGTTATTCACACGACACTTATCACCTTAAATTGCTACAAAAATCTAATTTGAGCCGTTATCGGCCGACTCCGGACCGAAAACATGAATTTTTAACAAAACTCAACCGAACCTTGATCATCCACTTAAAAACACTTCAATCCACAAAATATGACTTGACAACTTATTTTAAACCCACATTCCACTTTTTTATGACCGTTACAGTCTTTTACCGAATTTCACGAAAACAACCGTTTTTTGATAATCTTCAAATCTCACACTCACGATTTACGATTTAAATCAACATTATTTCATTAATATGAATTTATTAAATAAATAAACCCATTTACATATTCCCAATTTCATTAATCTCTACACTTAAATAAACTGTCGCGCCGGTACGCGCTGCGTGATGATTTTTCGCTAATTGCGAGAAAACTTCCCAGAAAGCACTGAAAACCTCACAACCACTCTAAAACAAAAAAACGAATCAAAAGTGATTCATTTACAAACTCAAAACTTCATCAAACTCCTAGTTAAACCGAAACTGCTTTTACGCAAAATAGTCAATGTCACACCCCGTTAGTGGCGGAAACACGGGATGCAACGATATCATTCATCGCACAAGTTACAAGATCATACACTTTATACGTTACATTTATGAAACTCTAGTTTACAGAAACCTTACAAGGGCTTATATTTATTTTAATTAAAATTTGTCATTATTTCGTAAGGTTATTGTTAAAAAACATATAAATGAACAACGTTTGCTCGCCACAATATTTAGTTACCGGGTACCCGCCGTCGCATTGCGCGGGTACCCGGCTAGTATTTCCTTTGAAAATAAACAAAACAATATGGATTATCCGTATGTATTATTGAACATTTATTATTGACCATAATTTGATATTTGCAATATTTATATACATTTAAGCTTACATTTATATTACATTATAAACATATATAATAACTTTAGAAAATTCAAAGGTGATATAACTATAATCAATTTAATGGGGTTTCACTTCATAGATATTTTTGATTTGTTATAAATACCCACATAACAAATGATTATCTGTCATCTAAAATATTATATATATATATAGTTTTCTCCTTGCAAAAGTGTTTTACTGAAGAAATGGAGAAACTATCATTTAATTTTCATCCTGCTGCACTTTTGGTCCTTTCTTTTTTTAGTCATCTCAATCTTGTTTTATGTATTTAATCATTCATGTAGGTATATAAACTTTCTTTTCATTAATAAGGGAAAAGGTATTATTTTCCTAATAGAAATAGCTTCATTTATGAGATTAATATTTAAAATCAGGCATATGCAAACAAATCTGGCATAACTTTACATTTTGTTAGAAAATCAATTAGTTACAAACATCAATATATAAGTGAATGTGACTTATTCTTTAGTATTTTTCTTTAAAAACTTAACAATTTCTATTTATAAATGATAATTAGTTATTTTACCTTTGGGATATATGCATCGTAGTAAGTATTAATTTGTTTGGAACTTTGTTATTCACAGAATCGGAACTCAAAGTTGTCGAAGGAAGGGCGCTAGTTGCAAGCAATCCAGGTGGTTAAATATTAGTTGAGTGTACCAAAAATGAAGATTGTAAATGCGGAATTTGGTGGCAAAAAGGATATTGCAGAAATGGAAAATGTTATTGCGGAATTTGGTCCCAAAAAGGAGTATAATAATCATCAATGTAAAATTCAACTGAATCAATTTTCTTAAAATTCCAGCTACTTTTCACTAATATCAACTTGTTTGAAATGTTTATGTTTTGGCTAAATCTTGACATACATGTGTTTCATTATCTTATGCCAATGTATTTTAACAACTAAAATATGAGCTAACGGTTTGAGAAGGGGGCCCAGAAAGAATACATTTTCGAATGAATAGTTTATAAGAAAAATAACTAAACTAAGAAATATACAACCTAACTTACATACTTCATATTAAATGAATAAGTTTTAAAAATATGTGGCAATAATTACTAACGTAATATCGTTTGATGTTATTTGAGTTACATCACCCCCGACCCCCATTTAAGTGAATGTAACGCTATAACTATAAATATAAAACGACAAAGCTTGCATAAAACAAATTCACAAATAATAGAAAACCACAAAATAATATATAGTAATGTGCACAACCATAGTTTGGTGAAATGTTTTGATACCCGTAGCAATTATGTAAGGATATCCGTAACAAATATTCTTTTCTAATTTTCCACATTTAATATGGATTCAATGTTTTTAACATTTATAAGTTTTTAACTCGCACACGGTTTAAAATCAGCTTAAATATTATTAACCTGAATCATAAAACATCAAAATGAACATCATATATTCATATGAATCCGTGTTTACTTTTCTATGTAATTATATATGTTATATGTATCTTTTATAAAGTTGTTTTTATGTTGCATCTTATTTCCAAGAGAAAGGATGTCCATTTTTTCTTAGATGTTGTACAAAAGGAAAATATAACAAGATCAATGCAGATTTTATTGGTTACCTTCAAAGTTGTTCCCCTGCACAAAGATCCTTGGTTATTATGTTCATTTTACAGTTGAGATTTATAGTACATTTATTGCTTGTATTATCCATAGTGCTTTCAGTTATTATTTATGAACATAATAGTTAAACCAGGAAAATATTAACAAAATCTTACACATATTTCTTTTGTTCTAATTTAATATAATTTAAACATTGTTGTAGGTATACAGTTTTTTGTCATTGATCTTAGAAAACACATTATTTTCTGGACATAAATAGCTTCATTTATGAGACTAATACTTATAATCAGGCATATGCAAACATATTCGGCATAATTTTTACTTTGCTTATATAAACTAAGTATACTTATGGACATTAAAATATAAGTAAATGTCGCATCTTCTTTAGAATTTTTCTTTAAAACTTTTACAATTTCTATTTACAAATAATAATTATTTATTTGCCTGTGGGATATATGCATCGTAGATTTTTTTTGTCTGGAATGTGTTTACACAAAATCGGAACACAAAGTTGTCGAAGGAAAGGTGACAGTTGCAAGCAATATTAGTTGTGTGCCCTAAGATAGCTTGTAAATGTGGAATTTGGTGGCAAAAAAGATATTGCGTAAATGACAAATGTATTTGTTCAATATAATGGATATCATTAATTTGAAATGACTAAACTAAGAAATATATCCACATATTTGAAATGTTTATGTTTTTGCTAAGACTTGACATACATTTGTTTAATTATCTTATGCCAATGTATATTAATAACTAAAATATTAGCCGCGCGTTGCGGTGCTGCCAAAAAACTAACATTTTCGAATGGATTATTATAAGAAAATGAACTAAACTAAAAATATACAACCAACTTTTTTTTTACCCAAATTTAAACCTTTTTTTGATATTTAAGGACAAAGTATAAAATGAAAAATTACCACAACAACCATTTAATTTAAACTCAAAAATCTTTCCTTTTTTTGCCGACGCACAACACCCCTTTTTACACTTTCGTTTTCAAGTTTCGACCTTTTTGACGATCAACTTGTACAACTATTTATTAACACTATAATAACGCACAAAAGTACAACTGTTAACAAATTTAGAAAAACTTACAAGTGTGGATAACCTTTGGTTTGGGTTTTGGTCGTTATTCAACCAGTAGACTAACCCTACGGGGTATGCGTCCTACACAATACGACTCATACTCTTTCTTACCAACACTTATTCACTCAAAATCCCCAAGTAAACTTTACTTGGTCAAACAATCCCGGCTCTACCCTTCTAGGAAGGTCGTTTCATAATCTAAACCACATCATTATATGCTTTAAACTTTTCCAAATCAATCCTACTCAACGGGTGTCTTAAATCTCACTTCACTTAGGTAGGTCAAGATACCTCTCAAAAGCTTACACGGTCAAAAGTATGATTAGGTTTCTAAACTGATCGCCACAACTCTTTCTAATACTCTCTGTGACCATCTACGGTCCATTACCTTCCTATTAGATCTCCTAACAAGACGGTAAAAACGATCAGTCCGAATACATTTCGAGCTCAAGTATACCAACTCACCCGTGATGCCAAATCCTAATAAGGAAGTGGGTACCCGCTCTATCACGAGCAACCAATCGCAACGCTCTCACACACAGGCAAAACTGCGCTCTCAAGCTAACACGAAACAACACAAAATATCGCTATCCACGAATTATCAAACAAAATTTTCCTTCACTAATACGAAACGGTTTCAATACAAATCACCTAATAACTAGAATGATTCACTATAACTACCAATACACAAAGAAACTTTTCTAATCATAACTGACACTAACCGATGCTACCCGGTTTAGTGATATACATGAAAACTACTATTCCAACCTCATATACCCTACGCACCTCCTCAGGGCTCCTGCCCTCTCCTCATACTGTCAACAACCTCAGCCAACTCTAATACGAACAGTCTCTCCTCAACAAGCTATAACCATAAATCTCGGTTCTCTCCCTGCATATCACTGATGGCATGCCACAAAGCTGCTCTCTGTGCATCCGGCTGACCTGCCCACGACTCCAAGGCTAACACTGGTCTCCATATCACTCCAAATGTCACTGCGACCCTCTCCTGCTCGTACTCTAAGCTCCTAAACTGCTACCTCTAGGAGAAAATCTCATCCCTAACCGCTCCGACCTAGTAAATAACTCTCCTATGTCCCCTACGTACCTCTTAAATAAGCAGGAGAGAGCTCCTCCAATCGTACTACATGATCACTAATAAATCCCCCATGCATCTGAACTTGAGCTCCCGCTCATCAAGGAATCCCTTAGTCTCAAGCCGTGTGAGGAAGCTAAAGGTGATGGTACAGTCAATGGTATCATAGGTGATGAAACAAGTAAAGGTATAACAGAAGGTGATGGAGAAATGGGAAGTGAACCGAACGTCCACTCGGGTGAAGGTGGTGTCTGTACAGGTGGTGTTGGTGGTGGGTAAGCAGGAACATCAATATAGACCATATCGTCCTCTGGGTCTGTCCATGTAGTGAGTGTGGGCTGTCTAGATGCCGACACCCTCTCAAGGTCTCTCAGACTCTGGTACAAATCTAGAACCCTGTCCGACCTCAAACGTACTGTACACATGATCCTCCTCTAAGGCTAACTCTCGGCGTCTTAAAGCTCTATACCCAAGTCCAAAGGCGCACTCACAGCCTGTCCGACAACTGGAGCTTCCTGCTACTGACCCTCACAGTCAGCCTCGACCTCCTCTCTAAACCCAAGACCAGCAACTCTCTACACTATGAACCGCTCTTCTTCTAAACTACGACTCTCATCATCTAAACCACGAATCTCATCGTCCATATCGGGGCTCTCGACCCCCGTAGCAAGACCCTCATCCCCTGCAGCAGGATCCTTATCCTCTGTAGTAGGACCCTCGTCCTCTGCGTCCTCACTCATACTGTCAGAATCTAAACTCTCCTTTATCTCCTTATCCTCCTCATCATCTTCCTCCTCACTATCCTCTACTAACTCAGACGTGCCCCGATAACGCTTTCGTGCAGGAAGGTATGTCGGTGACAAGGATGGCGAACTCTCATAAGAGGACCTAAACCTCTTACGGAACGCGGACTCAGACATAGCTGCCACCTCTACAATACTGGCAGAGAGGCCCTATGACATCGCAGGTAGAACACGCACAGCTATACGCACGGTCCTGCGGAGAATAGGAACCAAAACGGGTGGAGTACTCTCAAGTGATGTAGGTGGTGCTACAGTGAGGGTGACTCAGGTTTTTTCGGTATCATGGGTCCTCAAAAGGCTCGACTCATTTCACCATCCAAATAATCCTGCCTAATGGCCTCATAGGGATCCTCAGGAAGTGGCATGGGCACTCGGGAGCTCTGAGCTCCGTCAGCCTAGGTGGAACTCTCTAGGTCAACAAACACTGGGGTAGACATCCTGTGATAACACGATAAAAAGGTATAAGTATAAAATATTATTATCCAAATTATCAGCATCATTATGCTTACATATACAAATCATTATAGCGTTTGAAATTAGACTCCGTACCCGTATGTATCCATATATATATATAATATTAGTATATATTATAATATTATATATATATATATATATAATATATAAATATATAATATATATATAATATATATAGATATAATATATCCGCAATATATTAAATATAATCAGTAAGAATACAGAAGAATGAATAATCACCGACCAGTTTGATACCGAACGGCACAACTGTCAACACATAAAAACACAAACCCACAAATGGATATTCTCAATCACGTCACAAGCCTGCGACTATCCACAACATTTTTCAAGCCACGCACTACACTAAGGCATATCAATGCCCAACATACATCAAGATCACCACTATCCCGGGACAATTTCACTTACACTCTCGAGGCATCGCACACTACTACTACTAAGGCAGCATGGCAATCCTAAAATCAACATAATCTCAATCTTAACACTCGCAAGTGTTCTCATCACTTTACATCCTATCATTTTCAGGTGGTCACATTACTCACACATCCCTTCCCTCCCATAACATAACTTTAGAAAACTAACCCTAATCATTACATGTCCTCATAATAAGCATAGTTGATCAGCTATCGTTATTTAGTAAAAATACTATGAACTGCTCGAGTTATTTGACTTTCGCCATGTTCGAGGTTTTACTAACAATGGACTTCACTTTCCGATTATAGTTGCGCTTTTTATTTTTATAAAAACCGGCATTATCTATAACCTTGGCTCTGATACCAATCTGTCACACCCGTCTGTGCGGAAACATGGATGCGACGGATACCATCATCCACACAAGATACAAGATTAACACTTTATAATTTACATCATGAAAACTTGAGTTACAAAACCTTTTACAATTAAAACTTGACAAAATACAATAATCATGACCATCTCGACCCAGTCCCCTTGGGTTACATCTTTTTCTCTTCCAATACCATTCACATATCTTTTGATTTGACACACCTGAAAATGATACTCAAAAACGTCAACAATAATGTTGGTGAGCTCGTAGGTTTGACCTTAAACCCAAAATCTTGCCAATATTTTCTATCTAGGGAACAATAGTGCTATATGACAGTGAATATATGCAAACAATCTAGCATCACCGCTAATCAACAATCCATATGTCACTTACGCACCTAAAGGGCCTACCAGCTGAAGCACTAAAATTAGGGCAGGACCACATACAAACCTGGGTAGGCGTACCCATCCGCTCCAATAATCACACAAATACTAGGTAGGCGTACCCATCTACTCCAAACAATCATACATAACATAATATCCACATAGCATTCATAAGCACATAACTTGTCTCAAAAACAAAACCACATTTCGCACAGTTCTATTCAAAACATTTCAAAACACATTTAAGTATCATTTTCCCCCGACGGAAAAACAGTAAAAAGTGGGGCTACGAGAACTCCACCTCAATCAGCAAGAAAACCAAACGTACAATCTCAAATAAATCAAAGATAACAATCTCTACGCAAGCGGCACAATTACCGACAACGACCTAAATATACTCACTTTATAATACTCGTACAAAATTATCTTATGTGTACAAGTGTTTCGCCAGAACTCACGCAAAGTTTTTTTTGTTTTTTTAATCTCAGTTTTTCATGTGCTCGCCTTAACTCACGCAAAATTCTCATTTTCATCCCAAAATCCCATTTCACCATTATATCATTCCAACTCCTTATCTTATATCGTTAATTCATTACAAAACCGTAATCTTATCACCAAGACTTTACCTCGTTATTAACACTTTATCTCATATTATGGTTGTGTGGTAATTACGCGAAAACGACTCAAAAACACTTGGGCAAAGTGCGACATCAGCACTATACAACTCAAACACCTCAAACCGATGAACGATACAATCAGCCAAAATACTCCTCGAAAAACTGACGAAAAAGGATGAGTAAAAACTCCTAAGCCGAGGATAACTAAATCCACACTTCCGCAATCAAAATGATAAATATATACGTAAAAATATTTTATTATTATTTTCGTCTTATTATCGGGCTAACGGGGTATGATGTCTCGCCATTAAACATGCCAATGATCCATAGCTTTTACCTTGACTCTAAAACTTCCATAAGAATTATCCTTCGTTTCCTCAAATAAAATCGACACAACGATTTATAATAGTAAATATTAAAAAAAAGTTTCGAGAAAAATATATTTTATTTTTGCATTAAATTCTCAAGTAAAACGACTTTTCGTTATTAAAATCCTTGAATATTTCCCTTTTTAAATAACGTCTCTAAGTATAAATTTCTTTCAAAAATTCGGCATGACCCGTATGTTTTTACGACTTTTACAAGGTCTTAAACCTTAATCCAAAATTCTTTTTCTCAGACCCGACATTTTCCGACAACATCGACATTTTTAACACATTTTATCAAAACGTAGCAAAATAACTCCCTTCACATCCGACAACTCCAATAAAATCTCTTTCAGTCCAACACAATTCCTTTAGTCTATTTATAAAGTCCATACTTCTTTTCATAAATCAAAAATACAAATCGAAACTCAATGGGCCTGTAGCCCATTAAGCCGAATTAAAACATAAGCTATAAGCTCATAAATAGGCAAAATCGTATAAGCCCCAAGCCGAATAAGCCAAATTGAATACCAAATAAGCTATAAGCTTAATATAAGCCAAAAACTAAATAATCCATAAGCTTAATTAATAAGCCGAAATCAAATAAGCTATAAGCTTAATATAAGCCAAAACTAAATAAGCCATAAGCTTAATATATAAGCTGAAATCAAATCAGCTATAAGCTTAATATAAGCAAAAATCAAATAAGCTATAAGCTTAATATAAGCCAAAACTAAATAAGCCTTAAGCTTAATATATAAGCCGAAATCAATAAGCTTATAACAACCCACAATTTTCATAAATGTAAATATCCATCTATTAAGTTAGATGATGTACAATCTATCAGTTATATATGAACTCACCTTTTTTAGGGAAATTTTTCACTTTATTACATTACATTACTTTGCCAATATCTCAATATGCAATGTAACCTGCATAACTCAAGTTAACGGACTCGGACAACCTACATATGGCAATCCTATCTTCATATATGTCAAGCAAACATCATAACATATCAAGTCAATATCATAATATCATTATTACAAGGTACATTATTCCTAAAAAGTACCATTTGCAACATCATATCAAAACGGGCTTTAAACCATTATCGGATGCCTTAAACCCTAATCTCATGGAAGGGTTAACCCTAAAGTGAATGAACAAGTTAATAAAGCATTATGTACAATTATTATGTTTACATCTCATCATGAAATATATAATCTTTTAAATCAAAAGTTACAAGTCCTTAAAGCTCAATGCATAAGTCTTTAAGCTCAAACCTTAAAATAGCCGTTTTACCCTTCGTTTTCATCCTCATTTCTTCTATATCACTTATGTTCAAGCTTACTTATATCATTTTTCAAAAGATATGAACCCTAATTATTCCATACATAAGCTTTCATACCATCTTTTTTACAACTCAAACTAATTCAAAACCCTAAACCTAAAAACCGAGCTGTTTCTTACAACCATGACTCGTATCTCATTTTATCCATTGTAAAATCAAACCAACACTTAAATTAAGTTGTTAAAATATTTTACCAATTCAATCCAATCTATTCATCATTATTTCATCATTACTTTATCATTTTACTTCACTTGTACGTAAAAATATCTAGAAACCTAAATATACCTTAATTGGTTCATTTACCCGTTTATCGTTTTTAAAACCATTCTAATCCAATTAACCAACCAAGGGCATTGTAAACTCATAAAATGAGTTTAAAAAATCATTATTATTATTAACTGGCATGTGCAAGAATCAAAGCCTAGAAAACCTTAACGAATCCAGAAAACCCTAATTGTGACTTTGACCCGTTTTCTCAATGTCAACCCATTTTAACTTAAACCAATGACCAAACTTCATTAATAATACTTTATATAAGCCCTATGATTTGTATTCCAATATTCCTAATCAAGAGTATGCAAAATATAAGCCAAGAAAGTCAAGAAACCCCTAAACGAGCCCTATTTGAAACCGTGACCTCGTTTCTTCGATTCTAATCCATTTTAACCCAAACCAATTGCTAATCTTTGCTAATTACTTTAATACCAGACCTTAACAACCTATTTCATCTATCCTTACATCATATAAAAACACTGTACCTTCGGAAGAACACCTTGAACCCACGTCAGCCCAAAACACCCGAACCTCTTCCATATCATTTTGACCCATTTAAATACTACCATGTACAAAAAAAAGACCACCCAAGAACCCTTCTAGATTCATAGTAGCAGCTTACTAAGCAGCTTTGACTCCTCCATGGTCAAATATGAGAGCACATGACTCTCTTTTTCTTCTCTTCAGCCGCGGCAGCAAGAAAGGAAGCCACATCATTCAACCTAGTTTTCTAGACCTCCACCATTGATTTTCTAGCTTAGACACATCCCATACTAGGTCTACTATGTGTCAAGAACATATCATAAGCCTTGATTGCTCACCACTCTTGAAAATTGGTATAATAGGAAGCTTTGTGTGTTCATTTTCTCATCCCACTTCCTCCTCTATAACCCTTCTAGTAGGCAAATCCTTGCTCTATATGAATTCTAATAGTCTTAAGATAGTTTCAAGTACAAGAATGGAAGCTAAAGAAACCATGAAAACGAAGCCGGGAGTCGTTATCTAGCCGTACGAAGCCAAAATCCCGATTCTGACCCGTTTCCAAGCTATAAGCTCCAAACCAGGTTCTCTAAGCTTATGTTCTGCTTTCATAACGTCATAATGTTCATATGATCTTGCTAAAATCATAATAATCAACGGTTGTTGGAGTTTGCCTGATTATCGGTAGTCTTTTGAATCAACGATAGTTGGAAGATTGTTTATGGTATTCGTGTGAATCAACAGATCCAATTTTGTTATTTCGTTATCTTCACTACATCAGGGGGAGATTGTTAGATATTAGAAAAAGACTCGGTCACCCCGTGTATTTTACTGTTTATTATAGCTCGTAGCTGAATAGCTAATAGTAGGTTTTTCGGTTTTAAGTCGGGAACGAATACCCGGTATATTGTAAGTACTATATATAGCCTCTTCCAACTTTGGAAGAGGTAAGCTAGTTATTATTTCATTTACAAAGAAACACATTTTCTCTCTCTAGAATATTCTCTCTAGTGTTTCTCTCTCTAGAAACTAGCCAAATCCAAGAATCGACCTCGTGTTATGATATAGGATATACCACAGGTCTATTATGTCACTTTTTAAAGTACAAAGTTTACTTGGTATATCAATAAAAGTTGAAGGACCAAAGTCGTAAAAATGCAAACCCTAGGGGTCTACTTGCAATTTTCCAAACCCCAGGGTCTAAAATGTAACATTTTGAAAAAGTGTAAAATCATATCCAAAACATTATATAACATAACTTTAATTAACGCTCCTCGTGCTTAACATCTCTAGATATTGAATAAAATGCTTAAAACTGCTTATGTTCTAATCCTTATATCATTCATCATCGATGTGCTTTCAAAAATCATGTCCCGGATCCATATCATACCACAATACTAGGGAGCTTCATATTAAGAAGTTTCATCTTGGTATTACGTTCTGTCTGAGTTGTTGGGTTTACGATTTAAAGTGCCCTAGCTCCACAAACGTTTACTAAATGACTTCTAAACTATGATGGCCCGAACGGTGTTATGATAATTTTTATATCAAAACCAACATCGATATCCAAAAACTTATATATACAATCAAACTAAGACTTGCCATATATTAACCCAGGTTGTCTGTGATTGCCGTGTTGAAGCCGTTACTTTCATTCCCTATACATTAGCTATCAATTTCCCTATAACTGTTCAGGTGAGTTCATAGCCTCGCATTTCAATCTTTTTATAAACCCGCGAGGGGGATACATGCTATAAACATGAATGCAATTATTTCTACATGCTATTTCAATTTACTATTGCCTAAGTAACTGCTTTGCCTTTAAGTCCCCATAATCATGAACCGTTAATTACTCTCCGTAGTAAGCGCGAATGATGTGAATAGATCTATTTGGGCTGGACTCCCCGTTGGTGTACCCAGTTACGTGTAACCAATTGCACATCATTAGAAATCACGCGGGTATTTTGGCAAAGGTGCCCGCAGGGGCAATATTATCATTATAACCTAAGGCATCGGATTCATGAGCTAATGGCAATAATAAATTATGTTTTCAATACTGGGTGTATATCAACGTAACCCAAATATCGCATTTGCATTCAAATTATATTACTTAAACCTATGGATTTCACTCAACCTTTGTGTTGACTTTTTAGCATGTTTTATCTCAGGTAACTAATGGCACGGAGTGGCGAGGACATAAAGATGGAAAAACCGTTATCATTCAAATGTTGTATTTTAGATTCTGGAAACCTCTCTTTTGTACAAATTCTGATGAAATAAATGAATGATAACTTTACTTTCAAAAACGACTCTTTTTGAATCGTTTTCTATGATTATGACTGTTGTACCCTTGAAGTAATACCCCAGATTAGCTTCCGCTGCTATATGTAAAAATGGGGGTGTTACAGAATGCTTTATAAAAAGTTAGCTATTGTGAAATTTTCTCATACCCCATCAGTGTAAGTTGTTCAAAGATGGTAGAATTTGGTAGACAATCAACACCTTCTGCATCTTCTAGTTGAAGATCTCTTCTAACATTACTTTCAGTGATTATAAACTTCTTGCCATCTACCAGAGCATGTAACTGCACTTCCCCATTGATAGTTTTGGCCACGACAGACGACAGTCGACCAGAACTGTTCAATACATGAAATATATATAGTAGGATTGACGGTTAAAGCATACTTTATGGGGTGTGTATTCAGAAAATCAACTATTTGTTTAAACCCATCAATTTCTGCGGGTTTAGACAAAAATGCGACCATGTTATGAGTATCTGTAAACTTTAGATTCGCCATTTGTGTTGGGTATTGATAATGGATGATAAAATTGAGTTAAGGTTTGTGATTAGAGAGTTTTTGAAAGAGCGAAATTGATTAAAGGGTCAATTGAAACCCTTAATCTAAGTATTTATTGAAAATACCCTCAACAGCATTAACTTTCACCCAGCAGTAATAACCCAACAGTAGTAAGTGCATGCCTAGCATCATTAACTTAGAACCATTAGTACTAAGTTATGCTTAGCAGCATTAACTTTGAGTCACCAGTATTAACTCTAATTCCATTCCAAACAGCTTTTCCATCATCAATCTAACACTTTTCTTTGATTTTCTTGCAAAATGTTAGTCCAAAAACCTAGAAAACACAATCCATAGCAATTTTCACAATTATCATAGTATTAATTATACCTATCGGTATTAACTATAACTAACAGTAGAAACTCAGCAGTATTAAGTATAACCAGCAGCAATAATTATACTTAACAGCAGAAACTTTTAATGACATGAATAACAGTACTAATTCATACAAAACTCTACAAAACATAAAGAGATAAAAGACTTTAAAGATTCATCATTCCAATACTAACAATCAAATATTGAAATCTACTTACATTAAAAGCTTTTGTAAGCAAATCTACAACATTATTGTTAGTATAGATTTTGACCATTTGAATCAATTTCTTTTCATTGCAATCTCTAATAAAATGATGTCTGATCTTTATATGCTTTGTTTTTGAATGAAAAACAAGATTTTTAATTATGCAAATAGTATTGTTATTGTCAATAAAGATCTTGGTATGCATAAAATTGTACCCATAATCAAGTAGTTGATTCTGAATCCAAAGCACTTGTCCACAACAACTTGAAGTAGCCATATACTCAGCTTCTGTTGTAGAATTTGCAACCACTGTCTGTTTCTTGCACTACTATGATATTAATCTACATCCAAGAAATTGACAACCTCCTGTTGTAGACTTCCTATCCAAGCTTGCTCTAGCATAATCACTATCAGTGTATGCTACCAAATCAAAAGTAGAATATTTTGGATAACAAAGGCCAAATTTTTGTTGACCTTTTAAGTACCTAAAAATCCTTTTCACAGCATAAAGATGTGAAACTTTTGGATTGACTTGGTATCTAGCATAGGCACACACTGCAAACATAATGTCAGATCTTGAAGATGTAAGATACATCAATGAACCAATCATTGACCTATACATATGAACATCCACTTCTTCACCATCTTCATCCTTGAGCAGAGGCTTTTGAGTTTCCATTAGTGTGCTTGCAGTCTTGACTTCTATAAACCAAAATTTCTTTAAAATTTTAGCAACATATTTATCTTGACTAATAAATATCCCATCCTTCTTCTGCTTTACTTATAATCCCAAGAAGAATATAAGTTCTCCCATAGAACTCTTCTGAAATTTCTCATTCATCAACTTCTCAAATGCAATGCATATCTCCTTCTTTGTTGAACCAAAAATGATATCATCCATATAAACTTAGACCAGCAAAATATCACCTTTGTACCTTTTGATGAATAAGGTCTTGTCAGTTTTTCTTTTTTGAAACCCATTGTCTAATAGATATGTTGACAAGGTTTCATACCAAGCTCTAGAAGCTTGATGTAGTCTATACAGTGTTTTTTCAACCTTGTATACTCTATCAGGAAAGTCTGGATCTTCAAATCCTGGTGGTTGACATACATACACCTCTTCTTTAATCTTCCCATAGAGAAAAGCACTTTTTTACATCCATTTGATACGCCATAAAATCTTTAAATGAAGCATAAGCTAAAAATAGCCTAATTGCTTCAATTCTTGCAACAGGGGCAAAGACTTCATCATAGTCAATCCCTTCTTCTTGTGTTTACACTTGAGCAACCAATCTTGCTTTATTTCTTATTACAATTCCCCTATCATCCTTTTTATTCCTAAAACCCTATTTAGAGCCTATAGCCCTTTTTCCATTTGGTAAATCCACTATAGTCCAAACTTCTTGTAACTTGAATTGTAGAAGCTCTTCCTGCATAGCCTCTATCCAGCTTGGATCCTTCAAGGCATGAATTACCTTTTGGGTTCTTCCTGTGATAGAAAACAAGCAAACAAGAAGTTTTAAAGGTCTTTATGGTTTGTTCTTTGTTGAATAGTACTAACAAACCCATGTTCCTTCAAATTCTTTGACATCTTTCTTGTTTGTGTAGCTGATTGCAAATCTCTAATCACTTGATCAAGAGGATGATCTTTATGAATTCTTGTAGTTAGATTAGGACTGACTTGGATTGTTGTATCCAAATTGTTCATGTCAGCCTCTGCACCATCATCTTCATCATCTCTTGAGAAGTCAAATATGCTATAATCTTCCAAAGCAGGCATATTTGGATCAAATGGAAGTTCAATGCTTGTTTTTCCACCAACAACATTAACCTCATTTGTGCTAGCAGCATTAACATTGTTAGTGTTGTTAACATTATCTTCCTTCTCTTGATCTTTACATTCACTATCTTTTCTTGGATCTTCATCAACCTTCTTTCCATCATCACTTGAAGGTTTGGATCCATCATCATGAGAACTCTTTGGATCTTGGGAATATGGTGGATCAGCAGTCCATAATGGTAGCAAAATGTAATCTTTGACAGGTTCTGTCTCCTTTCTAGCTTGACCTGCATTATCACTTGCTTTTGTACCTGCAAAACCATTAGACTGTGTACCTGCAACAATTGGCTCATAATTCATTGTTCTTGTTAGTGCATCAATATCAAATAGCCAATCTGGTCCACTACCTACAACATTAGGTGTACTCTCACTAAACCTAATATGCAAGTTTTCTTCCACTATCCTTGTTCTACTATTGAATACTCTAAAGGCTTTACTATTCAAAGAGTATCCAACAAAGAAACCTTCATCAGCCTTACCATCAAATTTGCCTAAGTGATCTATGGTATTAAGAATATTAACAGGACACCTAATATCTCCATAAAACTATAAAGTTGGTGTCGTAACCATGAAATTTTTATATAGGGTCCTTGTGTAGCGGCTTAACTACTAACACTCTATTTTGCACATAGCAAGCAGTATTAACTGCTTCTGCCCAAAAAGTAGTTGGTAACTTAGAATCAGCTAGCATAGTCCTAGCAGCCTCAATTAGTATCCTATTCCTCCTCTTAGCAACTCTATTTTGTTGAGGAGTTCTAGCTACACTAAATTGTCTCAAAAATACTCTTCATCTCACAAAACTGATTCATTTCTTTGTTTTTGAATTAAGTTTCATTATCACATCTAATCACCTTAAACTTGTGATCTACTAGATTCTCTATCCTATTTATAAAGGACCTAAGAATGCCACTGGTCTCATCCTTAGAAGCTAAAAAGAAAACCAGTGTAAACCTACTGTAATCATCTGTGACAACTAGGCAATACATTTTCTTCATAAGGATTTTTACAAATGTTGGACCAAACAAGTCCATATGCAATAAATATAAGGCAGACTGATTAGATGGTTTAGGTTTTGACTTATAAGAGACTCTGTGCTACTTTCCCTTTGACAATCAACACAGGTTGATCTTTTCAAAAAGTTTGGAAGGTAACTTCTAACAGGATTTCTCTAACCAATTTATTCAAGGTTTTAAAATTTAAGTGACCTAGCCTTCTATGCTAAAGTTTAGATTCATCAGATGTGGCTTTTGCAAAAAGGCAATTAAACCTCCTTTAGGAACTATGTTCTTTAAATCAACACTATAAATATTGTTTTTTCTAGAAACTCTAAATAAAACTTAACTTTCATCAATTAACTTAAAGTTTGGAGATAAAACAATACATTCATGTCATTAAAACAACACAATTCTTATTTATCACACATTATGTGATACACTAAAGATAATACACTTTAACTCCACACATAAAATAACCAAATTTTCAAAATCTAGAATACCAGTTTATAATTGTACCTTTTCCTGTTGATTTTCCCTCCTTTAGGGGTTTCCTCAAAGCAACATATCCTCCATCTAAATATTATATCCCATCCACTTTAAAGTCAGTGAGATAGGACATGTTCCTTCCTTTGCCCTTGACACCCATCATTACTCCTTGATCCTGTAGATCCATTTGTGGATTGCCCAGCACATTAGATAAGAAAATTAGTTTCTTTTGGGGACCCAATCCATCACTGACTTGGATCTACCTTGTGCATCATCATAATCAAACTTTTTTATGGTGATTAATGCACTGTCATGTTTAGAAACATGGTCTAAAACTTTAGTCTTTGGTTTCCAAACCCAACAAGTTGATGCCTTAACAACATTAACATTATTTCCTTTAACGGCATTAACTACTGCTTTTGGCCTAGCAGTATTAAAATTGTTACTCCTAACAGTATTAACCCTTTGATTAATATTACTGTTTTTAAATGTTGTGTTCTTATGAATGGGCCTCTTAACAGTTGAATGTGCTATTTTAGAAAGATATGACATTGATCTAGCAGCATTCACTGTTGTTTTTGAGTGAGTAGCATTAACTTGTCTAGCAGTATTAACCAATACTGCTGGTTTTGAAATATTCTAGCAGTATTAATTGATACTAAACCAGACTTCATTAGTACTGCTCTTGGAACCAAGTTCTTTTTAGCACAGGGGTAAGTCTTTTTAGCAAAGTTTTGATGATTCACCCTTTGAGCATTGTTCCAAATATGTTTTACCATCATTTGATTTTGAAACTGTTTTTGATGGTAATTGCAATCAACCTGCAAATGATCAAAGCTTCCACATACATAACATGACTTATTAAACATCTTAAAATTGCTTCCTAGTTTTTGAGACATCATATTGTTCTAATTTCTTTGATTGCCTCTTGGACTGTTAGTGTTTTGCCTATGTTTCTCAACTTGTTTAACAGTTTTCCTAGTAGTCTTTTCTTGTTGTTTAGATTTGAACAAATCACATTCATAACAATACTAGGCTAACTTTTTTCCTTTTCTGTTTAGGTTGAGACACGTCCCCTTTTCCTCATTCATCTGACACCAATTCTTCAATAATTGGGGCATCATAATTCTTCCTAACTACCCTTAGGCTCTTCTTCACTAGACATAGCTTTACATGGTTCTCAACTACAGGCTCTTAAACAACTTAACAAAACCAATAGAAAAACAAGTCAGGTGTTGGAGGCATGGAAATTTCCTTGTAGGAAGGAGGAACTGCATAAAATTTTCATAGCCTAAACTTTTCTAGCAATAGTTAACGTATCTGACACCTATGAGTTTGTTAAAACTTTTAGAGAATTTTCAAATTTATTCTACATTAATTTGAATGCCATCTTTTTCTTATTGAACTATTTCAAGCTTCTTCCTACGCTCCTCTAATAGTTATTTCTCCACATGAATTTCAAATTTTAAGCCCATTAATATCTTGTAAATAAATAGACTCATTTGCTTTATAAACTTTAAGTTTTTCTTCCACATACTCTAAACCTGTCTTACAACCCAGAACCATTAACTCAGATTTCTTTAAATCTTTTAATAGATGATCATTTTGAGATTTAAGAAGTTTAACAGTTTCCAAACAAGATTTTGAACCATAGAATCATTTGAGATACCCTGAGTCAGAATTTGAAAATGAGAAAGCCATGAGTGCATAATTAGGCCTTCCTCTGCCTGATCACTCCAGTCATATCCACCAAGACCATCACATGACACCAAAGCTGTAGAAGTAGATATTTCCACAGGCACACTCCTTCTTGAGCTTTCCTTGTTCTTGTTGTCTTGATTTCTTGGAGCTCTGCACTCCCGGGCAAAATGTCCCCTCTTGTGGCAGTTGTAGCACTCACACTATTGGACAAATCAGAACTAATAGTCTCATTGCCATTAACAGTAAGCTTCCTTTATGTATTCTTTAAAAACCTTCTTGCCCTTATAGTCAACATGGCCATTTGCCATCTCAAATCCATCTCTTTTATGTCATCTGGATGGATTTGTTGCAAGTCCTCATGTGCAAGTTAAGGACTATATGGTTGACTAGTAAAGAATGCAAAAATAACAACATCACTCAAGTTATCAATATTTGTAGACTTAACAACATTAACTTGAGTGCTAGCAGTAGAAATTCCATGAGCAGTATTAACTGCTTCATTAGTACTGCTAGTGTTGTTATTTGAAGAGGACACAAAAGCCATGTTCTGTGTGCTTGAACTTGAGCTAGACATCCTTTTAACTTCTGGTTCATACACCTTGAGGTTATTGTAGAGATCATCCATGCTCATTGTATCCAAATCAGCTTTATTCCTCCACACAACAACATGTGTGTTCCATTCAGGTGATAAACTTGTTAATAACTTTTGATTAACATCTTCTTGTGAAAGCTTTTCACCAAAAAGCTCCAACGAACTCACAAGCTTTTGAAGCTTATCAAAAGTTTGATCAAGCATCTCTGAGCTTGGAGCAGTGAAGTTTTTATATTGCTGCTTTAAGAGATTCCTTTGAGTCTTTTAGTAACTCCATTCCCACCAAATCTCTTTTCAACAGCTTCTAGCAACTTCTTAGCATCCTTTATAGAGTTAAACTTTAATTGATGTTCATTGGGAATGCCCATCATTAAAGTAACTTATGTTATTGTTTAATTACAATACCAATTGACACTAAAATCGGACATAAAGACTAAAAATGTACCAAAAATACATTGTATTTGTATGTTTTACATTTGTATTATGCAGGTAATGGATTTCCAAGAAAAGGACAAAAATCGAAGCAAAAACGACAAAACCGAGCACGAGAAAGGAAAGAGCATAAAAAAAGTCAAAATCAAAGCCAAGTCAAAAAGTCAAAGTCAACAAATTCAAGTCAAAGTCAACCCCAAGAAGTGGATTTAGAAAGAGCATCAAAAACCGAACCCGAAAACCTAAATTGCCAAAAGTGGGCCCACCCGTACCCACCTAGTGGGCTCAGGAAAGCCCACTTATATCTTATAAAGCCTTAAGCCTTAATAAAATCCCAACACCATTTATTTCCATACCCGACCTAACAATGAGCCCAACACCACACCCTTATAACTCCACTCCCGTTAATCCCTTACCCCTTTTATAGTTTGACCTCATTATTCCTTAAAAGGACTAACGGTGCAAACATTTATAAACTCCAAGGACCAAGGTTGTAACACACTAAGGACATTCATTTCAATACAACAATACACCTTGGAGGGCTTGTTTTGCCAACTTTAAAACATTCAAAAAGGCGCCAAGTACTATTCGTCATCTTCTTGTATCATGTCCTCACTACCAGACAAGATATCCTTCCCCTTTCTTCTCCCCTATGTCGACCAACACCTCTACATACCTTATCCCCTCCCCCCCAATTGCCACCTTGGCAATCCCTTGCAACATCATTCGTCCAAGGAACAAGACAATGATTTGATGGCTAAGATTAAAGAGCTTGGGCACTACTCAATTTGGACGGCCAAGATGAGTATTTGAAGACACTCACACAAGAAGCACACACGGCTTCCCTCTCAGCAAAGAAGCACACCTCCTAGAACCTTCATTAGCTTAGTATAAATAGGTCCTTTGTAAGCCATTGTTGCGATCTAGTTTTTTAGTAGTTTAACTAGTTCTTAGTTTTCAAGAAATTTTTAATATTTGTCTTTTAATTTCCAAGTATTGTAATCTTTAATTGTTCAAATGAAAGTTTCTTAAGTTTTTAAGTTTAAGAGTTGATTCCTGTTTTCTTATAGTTAAAAAGTTTTTCATAAGCTCTTATAAGCTCTTAATCATATAAGCTAGCTGTTTTCATTTAAGAAAAAGGTATTTAAGAAAAAATTTATAAAAAACCAAAAAAAATTCACCCCCAAATACCACAGCTTTTTTGGATGATAAGCCGGATTTGATTTGGCTTATGAGACTCTTACTAGCTGTCTTTGACAAGCTAGAGCTTAGTAGAACTAGCTTTATTTATAAGCTTGTTTGCCTTGTTTTGAGCAAGGCATTTTGAATTTTTCCTTTTTAGCTTAATACTAAGCAAGATTATTTACTGTTTATTTAAGCTTATTTATGCTTACTATGCTTATATATGATGTGAGTGCTTAAAATTGCACTAGCTTATATATTAAATTTTTATTTGTGCAAGTTTATTAGTTAGAAACTGTAGTTATAAGTCTTTAAAAATTGTTTTGATTTAGTGTAGCTATTTAGTGCATATTAGTTTATTAAGATTTGATTAATATGCTTTGTTTTACTTAACATCTGGTCTTTTGAATGTGTGCTTTAAATAAGCATTAATCTCTTTAAAAAAGCTAAACAGTTTTTAAAGGGTGTTTGGTTAACCTGTTTATGGTCAAAATGGGTCAAAATTGCATCTGTACTCTTGGTAGTTTAACTTATCTTAAATTATCCAAAAAAACTTAGTTTGTTTAAGTGTTTAAGTGTTAAATCTCATTTTCAAGGTTTTAAGAGTGCATTGTTTGAAACTGTTAGTTTATAGCTTATTTTTGGATGCTTATTGATTGTGCCTTTTTGCTATTGTTTTTTATTTGTGTGTTTTTTGTGTGTTTTATGCAATTGTTAAAATAGGTAGAAACCAAAGCAATAGCCTGGCAAAATTGTTTTGCTTTGTGTTTTACCAAAACTGTTCAAAAAGTGTTTAAGTGGTGGAAAATTTTGAGAAATGGCTTTTTCATTTGCTTATTGTTGGCTTAATCCTGAATTTCAAACTCCCTTTTGATTGATGATATAAGTTCTTTGAGGTCTAAGCTTTATCTGTTTGTAGGTTAAAAGTCCATAAGGATCTGTTTGTTTGCTTATTTTTAAGCTCAAAAGTGGTAATTTGTTAAGATTGCAAAAGTTTATAAAAATTTGTGTAAGTGTTGAATCAGTGTGAGATAGCTTTTTCATGAAGCTTTTTAAGTGCTTATTTGAATTTCAAAATACTTTTTCTCTGTTTCATATTGTACATATGGCCATTCTTTCTTAGAGGTATAAGCCCACTATCCATAAGGATCCTTTTGCTAGCTTATTTTTAAGCTAGAAAAGTCCCTCCTTTTTTTTTGGCCCCGTATTGCTTAACAGTTTTGGCCAAAAAGCTTATTGCTATTTAGGCCTATTAAGCTAAATGCTTTTTGTTATTCTAGGTTTAGTTTAGCTTATTAGGTTAGATTAAGCCCATTTTAGCTTATTCTCTTTAGTTTAGAGCTTATTTGAGCTTATTGTTATAACTAAAATTTCAAATTTTATAGCTTTGATTAAAATGTCATTTTCTAGCTTCTTGTAGTTGCTTATTTATCTTCCTAAAATGTGCTATTTTATGAAATGGCCTAATTTTACTGTCTTAGCCTATCTTAAAGTTTTCATTAGCTTATTAGTGCTTAATTTGCCAAACAGTTAGCATATTATGGCTTAGTAGTGTTTAGCTTATTCTGTCACTTTTAACAGCTTATTTCGTGCTTATTTTTTGTTTATAAAAAAAAAAAAGGTTGTTTTGTAAAAGTTTGTCTATTTTAGCCTCTAAAAAGTTGTAAAAAAATGGCATGTTAAAAAATATATGAGATTAGGGGAAGTCCGAAGTGAGCATGACTCGAACCAGACCACACCCCTATTCGACCAAACGATTAATACCACACCACAAACCACAACCAACTCGCCCTTGAAGACTTTTCAGTTAGTTTTTGCAAAATTTAATCTTTTATATACATATTAGGCCTTTTAGCTTATTAGCCGTTTTTGGCTTATTTCACTGCTTATTTGATAAGCTGTTTTCACAAGCTTATTTTTATTAGATCCCTCATTGTTCAAGCTACTTTTTGCTATATTTCAGAATTATTATAATAGTTAGTATATTTAAAACATTAATTTCATTTAAATGTTTTTAATTCATAATAAATTATAAAAAGTCAAAAAAATATTAATACCTTTTTTTGAGAAAATTTTCTTTTAACATTTAGAACTTAGGAAAATTAGATTTGCTTTCGTAGGGTTTAAATTGCAAAATTTTGTTTTTTTAAAGAACGAGATTGAATCCCGTTCACGTTTTTAGAGTTTTTAAGCCCTAGTCACCTTCGTTTTTGGTCTAGATTTCTTTGTTCTAGTTTTTTAGTCAACTAAGACTTATAAAAACCAAAAAATCCATTTTAGGACTTAATTTGATAATATTAGGGTTTTAGGTCCCCGTTTAAGATTCTCGTTTTGTGTTTTTATTAAAAAATTTTGTCTTACCTAAGATTTTTTATGTTATTGCCTTAATTTCTGTAGATTTAGATTGCCATTAATAAATATGTCCCATTCAAGCTTCGATTCTCAAAACGACTCTCAACTTTCAATTGCAATCCTCGTTGGGGATAACGACCCGGGAATCATACTCTCGGATTACTATAATTGAGATTTTTGATTCTTATCCTCTTATTTATATATTTATAAGTATATTTTATATTTATTTATATATATTTTAAAGGGTGTAGTCAAAAACTTGTCATACTTCTATCTTTCACCTCTAATCTTCTCTGAGCCTTGTCTTCAGCAGATGTAATAGGCAACTCTGTCGTAACTCCTTCCACAATTTTTGTTTTTGGCAAGGTTGCACCATTTTCTATGACTTTCCATAATGCATAGTCTATCATCTGGATATATTGTTCAATCCTCATCCTCCAGATCTCATACTCACCAGGTTTGAGCATGAGAACTTTGGATGCAGCCACCATGTGTGCAGAATCTTGATCTATATCTTCTTATTAAAAACATGTTCTCAACAAGCTCTAATACCACTTGTTGATCCCACTTTAATGGATCGAATTCCTTAAGCTTTGTTTAAGGTTTAGTTATATTAGATAAATCTAACACAACTATAGTAGAAACTATTTTTGAATGTATTAAAGATTATGCGGAATCTAATCTTTAATATAAAGAAGAATTTTTTTTTTCCTTATAAACAGTAATTCAATGAACAAACAATTCAACAAATAAGCTCCAATACTATTAATGATAATAATACGAATACTCTCACAGTATTAGGGTTACAAAGACCTTGAAGCTATCAAAGATTGATAAAAACTATGGTTTGGTTCATCAATCTCTATGCCCTAGGACCTCCTTTTATACACCATGGAGTCCTACTCGGCTTACAATACTTTCTTAAGTATATAAAATCTTTTCTATAAATAACTAATACATATCAAGTAAGCAGTATTAACAAACAGTACTAACTTACACTAGCAATAGTAACTTTTGTACTAGCAGTACTAACTACTTAGAATATTTTCTTGAGCAATAGTAACTCTTCAGCAGCATTAACTTCAAGCAGTCTTTGTACTAGAAGTAGTAACTTTCACTAGCAGCATTAACTTTTGTACCAGCAGTAGTAACTACTTAGTATATTTTCTTTGAAGTTCATGAGCAGCACTAACTTTACCAGAGCAGTATTAACAGAAACTTGAGCAGCAGTAATTCCAACAGCATCAAGAAGACTTTTAATCCCAACAACGCGACTTCTTTCTAAACCTAGTATGATCATATTTTCAACATACCAACAAGCAAAAGTAATCATTTGACCATAATCCGGATTTACGATGTTCCTAATCACATAACGGGTTTTACTCCCTAATTGGTCAAACTAAGTCAAAGATCACTTTACGTAAATGCATCCTTTCCTATTATGGGATATGCATCACTTAAGATGCAAAGCACTTAGCTTGTTTACATCAAGATGATTAGTAATCAAGTCCATTGTTGATTATCATGGATTAAAGTCTAAATGAGTAATTGAGTTTGTGGTATTTGGAAGTTAATCATACTTTGACTTTTCTCACTTCCTTACCCATACAAATGTTTTACAAACTCACATATATTCCTCACATGTACAAGTCCACGCTTCTTCTACACAATCCTTTTACCCATTCTTACTAATCACTTGTTTAGCTTTCTTACCCAACAAGTGATTTCATCTCTACCACACACACTCTAAACATCTTATTTCTAAATAATCTCATAATCACATATGCCCACTGATCTGTCCTTTTTAATACATATATATATAGAATATACAAATACGTAATAATAAGGAAGATAATCAATAATAGTATAGTAAGTATTTTCCGTCGGGTTCTAGAAACAAACTTTTAACCAAAGTTGTCTCAAAAACCTCTCGGGTCGTTTTCCCTCGACGAAGTGTGAATTGAAAATCGGTTAAGTTCGTGATCGCGAGTTTTGAAAGATTTTTGATTTGGTTTCTAAATCCTACTTGATAAATTGATAAAGTAAATAAAAGCATAAAAACGAGCAAAGCAATAAAAACAATTAAACATGTAAGGCATTAAAAAAAATGAGTATTTAAAACGAGACAAATAAGCAAGCATGATAAATTCAATTTTAAAATTACAAACTTCTAAAAATAAATCCTACATTAAAAGAAATTATATATATATATATATATATATATATATATTTAATTATTTATTATTATTATTTTTAATTAATTTAAAAAAAACTTTAATCTAAATAAATGTCGCAAATTAATAATCTCTAACCATATTTAAATCCGCACTAATTTCTAAACACTAAATGAGCAAATAAATCAACTAACTAAATATGGCAAACATTATAACATCAAAAGATAAAAATAAGTCTACACTAAGCATGGCAAAATTCAAATAGGCAAATATATTATAAAACGATAAAATAAATCTACTCTAAGTATTAAAAATGGATTAGAAAATGGAACCAAATTGAAGAGCCGCTATAAAACAAAAACCACCCGATTTATTTAGCTAAAGAAAATAATTAAATTCTATCTAGCTAAATAAACCCGTAAGCTCCACGCCTCATGAATTGACCGGTACAAAAACGAAAAAAATAAAACTGTTGAATCAAACAGTTAATAACCATTTCATTTACTATTAACTACTAGCCCAAATAATTAACTAATCAAACCAAACTATAGCCCATTCTGTCAAACAAATCCCAAATGGCCCAAGCACTAGTCTACTGGACTCAATCTAGTAAAAAACAAGTTCCAATTTTAAGCTAATAAATCGTAATCACAATTAAACCAAAACGAAATAAGTTGTGAGCACCCGAAAACTTATCTAATAAGCTAAAGTCTAATCTAACCGATAACCACCATTTTTCTTTGACCAATAAGCTGAAATAATCTCTCTTCACACCTCAACAAGTCACGATCTAAAAGTGATTTAAGCGAAACTCACCAATAAGCTAAATAAGATTAACGCTTTAACCAAACAAATCAGATATTCTATTCTCAATTTCACAATCAAAATAAGTTCATCTAACATCTAAATAACAAACCACAATCGAAATTGATTTCAATTAAGCTATACGTGACGGGTTTTTTTAAACTTGTAATGAGCAAGAATGAGATTTCAAGATCTAAACGAGATTTAACAAATCTAATTGGATAGAAATACTTTTTCATGATTATATAAAGATCTAAAATGAGTTTGCTAAATGAAACCACTCAATAAGCTCGACATGAGCTTATTTGAGCTTATTATGTCGATTTGAATTGAAAACATAAAAGAAGAAAGTGATTAAGCTTGTGATAGCTTAATAACCTTGATCTATAATGTTTTTGAAAAGATTTCGATTCTAGATAAGCAAAGAAATAAGCTTAAAAATTAGCTTATTGAAAATAAGCCAAAACAACACATTAACGAGATCACAACGAACCTTTATTAATAAGCTAAAAACTTGATTACAAAGCAAGATACAAGCTACGGACTAACTTTTATTAAGCTAAACTAATCTAACATCTAATAATAAGCTCAGCTTATTATAATAAGCTAAAAAAACTGAAAATAAATTCAAGTGAAAAAAGTATGAAAAAGATATCATAAATGAGGGGAGCGGGTTTATTTAAAGCCAAGCCCAAGGGTGAAAGCGTAAATTGCTCAATCATGATGTGAAATTACCATTCATTGGCCCTCTTTCTAGTTCACATGGATTGAGAATTTACAAAACAATGATCCAACCGATTTATGAAGGACACGTGTAATTCTTTTTGCTTAAAGATAACGCAGCAACTCACGTCCATTTGATCATTTTTTTCTTGCAAATTGAAATGAAATTGCTATAAGTCTCGCCACGTGTCGAAATGTGATAAGCCATCAAATTCCTAGTGCATTGTCACGTGATAGATCAGGAATTAATTCAGCAACATGTGCTGCATGACGTCATGCACCATCTTTTATAAATTTTATTTTTGGCTTATCATTGGGCTTTAGTCGGGCTTTGGCTGGTCCGGCCCATTAAATGGGTTACGGGCTGGCCCAATAAAATCCGAGAGTCAACCGGCTGGACTCGATTTCTCGCGCACTATCCGATCCGTGCTCGGTTTTGTCTGATTTTGTCTTATTTTGTCTTTATTGCATAACCAAGAACCTACACATACAACAAACAAAAAACAAGCATATACATTGTATTTTCCACATGTTTTTTTTTGTTATTTTGGCTCGTTTTTCATGGTAAAAAGTATGTATAAAATATCAAATACCAAATTCCCCCATATTAAAGTATTGCCGTGTCCTCACGCAATGTAATAAATACAACGTTAAAAAACAAAAAATATACAGATCCCCCCAAACTAATCACTTTGAAAAGTAGCTAAATGCTCATCTAAAGGGATTAAGAAATCAATAGTTAAGAAACGCCCCGCTTTTCCATTTTCAATATTTTCCTATTTTTTTTTTGCTTTTTTAAGCATCACTTTCCATACTTCATCACTTTATAACATTATGCTTTCATTATTCTCCGATAATACTTAGGATCATAGAACAAGCAAAATAAATTCATCGTCCCCAACTTTCACTTTTCCATACTAAGCTTAAAAACAAGATCATTGTCAAATACAAGTCATGATACTAACACTACTCATAAATACTAATTGTGTACTTACTTTTCCTCCCGCAAATCCTAAGTTTGTATCTCAAGATTTTACTTAAGTCATATACCCGAAGGCTCTTTAAGACTTGTTTCGATATTTATTAATCCAAAAATAAAGCGGGACGGTTGAAAATAAAATTTAGCTTCCACCCTTATCCTTGAAAACCGATGAAGTGACCGAAATTTGGCTTTTGTTGCTTTTGCCTTAATTCATGTCATATACCCTAAGGCTCTTTAAGACATAAATCAAGTAATATTATTTACACCATATACCCTTAGGCTCTTTAAGGTTGCAATAACTAACATCATAAACATCTCAATTTTATCAGTAACCATATACCCTAAGGCTCTTTAAGGTACAAATAATTTCACGATTAGTATTACTTTTGCCATATACCCTAAAGGCTCTTGTAATGCAAAAGTAAATAAAATGATTAACTCTACTCATATCATATACCCTAAGGCTCTTTAAGGTATAAGTAAAGCAATGAACATGTGATGCATATAATAAGCCAAAATTCGAATCATCGACTTCTAAATCAAAGGGAAGTTACCAAAAATTAAATTAAACCGGAAAACCTTATTTATTAAACATTTATGCATATAAGTGATACAAGCTAATGGGAGAAAAAACCACAATTAATACTCCATATACCTTATTAACACTAACATTTCTCGATCTCGCAAAATAAAATCTCTAAAAAGAGACTCGCGAATGCTTAGCCAAGCGAATAAAATCGGCCACTTTAACAAGTCACATAGATCTGGCAACAATCTTCCTCTAATAACAAGGTTCGTCCTAATGGATAAGCCTAACATAAGACTAGCAACAAACTCGATTTAAATATGTTAAGGAAAAAGCTAAGGTACAAAACCGGCCGGATCAAAATTTATTTCTCGTTCTCACCTTTATTTATGTTACAACACTTATTTCATTACATTATTCCAACATTTTTTTTTTCACTTTTTATGCATAAATTTTTTTTTTAATTTTTGCTATTTTTCACATAAATCACATATTTTTGGTGAAAAACGGGTTACGTGAGAACAACGGTTGTAGGTATAATCAAATCGCTAAATTCCCCCCATACTAAAACTACACATTGTCCTCAATGTGATCTAATTTCAAGTCATAATTCAAGTATTAAGGGTTCTCTACGTTAATCTAAAGTCATTTATTAAGTATGCTAAAGATAAACGATAATCGATAAGATTAGGATATTGGATTCCCTAAATGAAGCTGAGGATATGAAGCTCGAATGTATGAATGGACAAAACCATGAGCACGAGAGTCTTCAAAATCCGGGTATCCTGGACATAAAATCACAAAACACAAAACACGAAAAAGGAAAGAGGCGGGCCCTCTCATATTAATTGTTAGAAAATAGACAAGAAGATAGAAACGCTTGTTTTTGTTAACCGAGTCATGAGCTTGACTCGACCCCGAATTAAGTTGTCCATGGGGAAGCAAATAGAAAAGAAAATCTCAATCGGGCTTTCATTAATGTTTGGATAAACATTAAAGACATAAAAAAAAAATAAATAAAAGAAAGAAAAAAAAAAAAAAAATAAGAAAAAAAAAAAAAAAAAAGAAAGAAAGTAGGTTCCATCCCGATGAGATGCCACCGGATCTAAGTGGAGATGCCGGGGTCAAAAATAGTATCTTCATTCCCGGTGGAGAGAAGTAAAGGAGAATCCGCAGGGTAGGTGAGAAACGGGAGAAAAGTCTGAATAACAAATGTGAAGGAATCGTCATCTTCAACATTTTGAGAAACATTAATCTCACCTCACTCTGGGTCATAATATTCGTCTTCGTTAAGTTCATCAAAATTGTTTATCACGGGAGCATCGGGCTTAAAATGTAAGCAAATCTCAACATCTGGTGGTTCCGGAGGAGGACGAGGAAATGACGGATCAAAATGATATGATTCAAACTCGGGAAGTACCCAAAAGAAGGGTTTCAGTTGAATTAACTGAAATAACGAAACGCTAGTCAACCCACCTGATCGGAGCCTCACCTTTACAAAACAAACGTAATCATACTCGGGGAAAGAGTTATGAGCATGAGTAGAAGTAACTGCCCTTCTGTCTTTTCGTATGATTCGCTCAAAAGTCTCAATTCCAGGTAAAGAGATATCTGAATAAGAGAAATAAGTATCGACTCCTCAAAGGAACGAATCACTATACCCACAATGAAATAGGGAAATGAAGAGGTAGACTTGAGCAACACGATCATGAGTGAGGTTATCTTTACAAAGATACGATATTAGTAACAAGACGACTGTTTTCACAATTTCTCTCGAAAGATTAACGTCTATGGGTTTTGAAGAATATCTTCTAAATCAAACTCTTCCTTTTCTTGATCAACATCATTCACCTCCTCTAAGCTAACGATCTCCAAATTGAGAGGTGATGCTTTAATGTACTCGATGTTCTCATAAGAATCGTTATCACTTGAAGTACCATTATTGTTAGAATCGGATAAAATCTCAAATGATTGCTCAAAGCATCAAAAGTGGAAGGATCTTCCAAACGGGCACATCACACTTATCTTCGGAAATACCCCGAACTCACTTAGTATTGGACAAGTTCTCAACATTAGGAAAAGTACAAGATGCACGTCCCCCATATAAGAGAGTCAACGGCCTCCCATGGTTGATGAAACGGGTGTGATTGCAGTGGTATAGTCCTCGTCATCATCATAGCAAATGGGAATCTTCCAATATCGATATTTACCCGCTTGATCTTCCGCAATTCGCCTTTCTTCTTCCTTCTTTTGCATAATTTGACCAACCATATCACATATGGATGTCATTTTGTTCCCATAAGCTTAGTTTGAGAATTGAGAAACTTTTTTGAGCATTTAAAATTGGATGATTGACGGTATATTGCAGGGGTTGAAATTGGTCAAAATCAAAAGAATTAGGATCATAGCAAGAATTTTGTTCATAATAATCTTCATTCATTGGTTGACATTGAAAAGTTTCATGAGGGCCCCTGCAATTTTCACAACAAATATATTGTTGTTGATAATCATGAAAATCTTGCGGGAAATACAGTCTTTGGATTGTAACACGTTTATCCGGATAGATAAACGGAACTTGAGGTGTACAATAGTGGCCATAACGAGCATCGTTCCCGCAAAATTCACAAGAATACATAGAAGGTTGTGGAGGTAGGTTAAAAACGTTAGGAGATTCATTAACAAAATTAGGTTTGGAATCATAAGTGAATGAATTCTCATCTCCAGAATTACATGTCGGATGAACACTTGGCAAAGTCTGTGGGAGCTCATCAATGGTTTGAGAGATAATCGGAGCTTTTGGTGGACAATTATAACCAATATGAGCATCGTTCCCACAAGACTTGCAAGTACATCGTTGACAAAAGATATCATCTAGCGAATCACCACACTCGAAACAACAATTGTGGTTAATTTGTGGAGGACTTTGCGAGGAATTTTCACCGGGGTCTTAATTGAAGACGAATGGCTCTTGAGGTGCACTAACAACGTTAGTGTTGTCATTGGATGACTTGGAAGTGTTTAGAATATCGTTTTTACCATGAATTGTATACCAACCTTCATTCAAACACTTTTGCACAAAAGCACAAGATCGACAATTTAGACCATCAACCGGATTTCCACAAGTTGCACAATTCTGAGGAGGTTTAGGAACAAAAATCTTGTCTTCAAGACTCCCTTTTGAACAACAAAAGTCTGCAGTGTACAAAGCTCCACAAGACGAGCATTCTTTAATCGAGAAGAGGGGGTTCAAACAATGATCGAGTGACGCCATAAGAATTAAACAATATAGAGGGTAAGAAAAAAGAATTAAATGGATAAGAAGAAAAAGAAGATTATTTTTGGTTTTTTAATTATTAAAGGACAAAACAAGATCGAATAACTTAAACCTAATAATCAATAAGGCTTTCACGTATCCCCCCGCTCACTAAAAGTGTTTAACTATCAAATGTGAGCCGTATATCGCAAATGACACAAACAAAGAAAAATATTTTTGGTATTTTTAAAATTTTTATATAAAAGAAAATAAAATGGAAATAAAATATTTTTGTATTATTTTTTTTTATATATATATTTATAAAATAGAAAAATATTCACAAACGGAAAACGATAACTTCACGAGGAGGGTTCTTCAAAACACTAATCTTTGAACGAAACACGATAGTCGTAACACACTTCCCCGACAACGGCGCCAAAAATTGATCCGCCCTTTTTAATACATATATATATAATATATAAATACGTAATAATAAGGAAGATAATCAATAATAGTATAGATAGTATTTTCCGTCGGGTTCTAGAAACAAACTTTTAACCAAAGTTGTCTCAAAAACCTCCCGGGTCGTTTTCCCTCGACGAAGTGTGAATTGAAAATCGGTTAAGTCCGTGATCGCGCGTTTTGAATGGTTTAAAATGATTTTGATTTGGGTTCCTAAATCCTACTTGACATATTGATAAAGTAAATAAAAGCATAAAAACGAGCAAAGCAATAAAAACAATTAAACATGTAAAGCATTAAACAAAAATGAGTATTTAAAACGAGACAAATAAGCAAGCATAATAAATTCAATTTTAAAAGGTAGTGTCTCCAAATTTTAAGAGCGAACACAACTGCTCCTAATTCGAGATCATGAGTGGTATAGTTTTCTTCATGAGTTTGAGCTGTTAGGATGCTATGCATTAGGAACCCGCTTGTCTATGAGCCTAATCCTAGTAACAATTATGACTTTCCTTCTTTTGACCAACCTCCACAGTACCATATTAATAATTCACAGCAGTTCGACTGTTGTGAGCATTGTGGAGGTCCCCATTATGGATCTGATTGTTAAACGGGTAACATGTTCTATGAGCATGCTCCTTATGAAAATCATGACTCTTTCGGTTTTGACCAACCTTCACAGTTCACACCCCCTTAGCCACTCCCCCTAAGCAAGTTAAATCGAAGAGAATTGATTACACAAATGATAGAATTCAATAAAATTCAAGAATAAATCAACATGGATTTTCAAAATGAAATGAACCGTCTCCAGGAGATGCTTAACCTTAGAAATTTAAATCAAGATCCTCCTATTGACTTATATGATCTTAAGGGGAGTGACGAGGGAGATAATATGATCGATTCACTTACCATAGAGCCTTCCGATATCCTCTTACTGGGGGATGAGGTTATTAACACTACTCCTGAAAGGGAAAATGACAAATTCATAAAGTCTAGTGTTGATGATCTTGTCCCGATCCCAAGGGAGTCAGAGGTGACATCGGTTTATGATGATTTAGAGTGTGATGTGCCTATTACTATACAGTTTCCCACCACTGATGTTAGGGAAGAAAATTTTGATATCAATTCGTCTCTAGGAGAATATGTAGTCGACTTCTTGATGGAAAACGTGGATGCAACTGGCTTGCCTAGACATTTGGTTAAGCAACTTTTTAGTATTTTAATCAAAAATCCGAGTTTGACCAGAAGAACGTCTGATAAGCCTTTAGGTGATGATTCAAAACCTATATCTTATGATTTGACTTTCTCAAACCCTCTATTCGACTTTAATGATGATTATACCTTATGTAAGGATAACCCGCTTTTTGATGAGGAGTTTGAGGACATTAGTAGTCTGGACCCTCCTGAGTTGACTCTAGTTATTGATGAACCCACTTTGCTAGACACACTGCCTTTACCATGTACTAATGTTTTAGGAGATGCTATTGTAGATACCGACTTACTTTTAGGAAAGCAATTAGACACCCTCTCAACAAGGGATAGGGAAATTGACTTCAATCCTAGTAGGGACATAGAAGAACTAAAACGTTTACTAGCCGATTACCCTGTCCCAATCCTAAGAGTGTTTGATGAACCTTTAGGTAATTCTGATTCGATGTGTAGATCATCTGAGACTAGTGACCTTTTTTGAGGAGCTCATCGTTGAGTTCGGCCTAGACGATTCAATTCCTACTAAAATTGATGATAGGTATCACGACTCAAAGGGTGACATTCTATATTTTGAACAATTGCTTAATGAAGACACATCTTTTGATGTATCTCCAACATTGTTACCTACAGAGTCCTCCTCACTAGATCTACCACTTCCCGATCCTAAGAAGATTTGCTTAAGGGAAGTGGAAAGATTTAATCCTTTTTCTCCCTGACACAGTTGGGTGAGAAAACGAGGGTGATGGAGACCCCTTCTTTTAGTTCTCATCATATGCCATCGCCCAGTCCTGCTGCATACTCACCTACGGAGGTGATGTATTGCTATTACCACCCTCACCTCACATCGGGTGATGGATTTGACCATGTACCTAAAATGAAATAACACTAGAGTCAAGCTAGAGACTCGAACAAAAATAAGCACTTCTCGGGAGGCAACCCGTGTTCTCTTTCTCTTTCTATTTTCTTAGCAGTATAATATTATTATAGTATAGTTAGTAGTATTAATATTTAGTGTGGGGAAGTGCTTCTTTCCTTGTTGTGTTTTATGGGTGCTCGTTTTTGCTTGCAGGATTCCCTCAGATCGTGAAGACCTCCGTGCTTGTTTTCAATCCTCCAATCACTCGGTCTCTAGTCGATCTTCGTATTTATATCCTGAGAATCCTCAATCCTGATCATATATGTATATATATTTCTTTCCCCTTTCACACTTGGAATTTTAAGCATTTGCCTTTTTCGTCCTTAAGTGTGGGGGTAAAACCCGATATTTTTAAACATTGAGGCCAATGTTCAGTTCTAAGTGTGGGGGGATATCTATCGAAATTGATCATACATGTGCCTTGCTGTGTCCCTTGCTTCCCCGTTTTAACCAAATTTTTGCTTAAATTTATATTAAAAAAATGATGATGATAAAAAATTGATGATAAGAAAATAAAAAAATATAAAAATATAGAAATGTTAGTAATAAGTAGGCCCATAGAACTAGGTAGCTTTTGACTTGATTGAGTGTTTCACTCTAGCTTTCCCCTTAGCTTTCGAGACTAAGCGTTTGCTTAACTTTAAAATTTTGCAAAGAACAAAAAATGATAGAGTTGAATATAAGTTAGATGCTAAGCGTGGAGTAGTTGGATCTCTTTAGAGCTCATAGAGGTTAATTGTGGCTTTTTGCTGCCACCAGCTTAATAAACGTTATATAATTATTAAATAAATAAAGCTACTTTAGTTTTTACGATTCTTAGTTTAGATCCCTTCGTAGAGATTCCTTCTAGTGAAAGTAAGGTACACATCGAGGTTTTGTCCGTGTTGTGGGGAAATAGGCTACCGGGTCTTGTCGGTTAGGACGCCGATGTCTCGGTAGTTAAAAGACCATAGGACTTGAAATTTGCCTATGATAATAATAATAATGTGATAAACTGAAGCCGAAATAAGACCACTGCATCTTGTCGGTTAGGGCACCCAATGTTGCAGTCGTTTAAAGGGTGGAGGTAATAATAATAATAAGAACTGTGGGCTGATAAAAGATTACTGGACCATGGTCGGCTCGCATACCGATGTATCAGTTTTCAAAAGAAGGCCTATAGTAAGAATAATAAATTCGAGACTGATAAAAGTTTACTGGACCATGGTCGACTCGCATACCGATGTGGCAGTTTTAAAAAAGGTCGAGGATCTCCTGGTCGAAATAAGACTCCTAGACCATGGTCGGATCGCATACCGATGTGGCAGTTGTTTAAAGGACCGAGGGATAATAATGTTGCAATAATAATAATAATAATAATAATAATAATAATAATAAAGACAAATCTCGACTCCAGGGTTATCTAAATAAAGCCTCCGTCTCTGGACTCATATTTGAGTTGTTGCGGATGAAATAAAAAGGATAACCCCTAAATCATGCGAATTTAGAACCTTAATGTGGACCTTATTCTCACCATATCGTCTCTTTAGGAAAGGATTTCAACTAATTATGGTCTAAACCGGGTTTACTTTATATTAATAAGGACATAATTTATTTGTCATCAATAATAATAATAATAATATCCTTAGAGGATTTAGGAATAAGGGGGCGAAAAGTAGCTATGCGTACACAATTAGCATTTATGAGTAGTGTTAGCATCTAGTCTTATATTTAACTGTGATTTCGTTTTAAGCTTGGTTTGGGGATTGTGAAAATCAAGGATGACGAACTCCCATTCTTAAAGCCTTTTAATTAAATTTTATCTTAGTTTTTATCTATTATTGAATAAGTGGTTAAAACGGTGGCGCTTGCAAATTAAATAATTTTTAAACCTTCTTATTAGACCTTTTCTGTTCTTGTTTGATTGTGGGAGGTTATTAAATTAAGGGGATTAAATTGTTTCTTTCCGAGCGTGTTTTATAAACATTAGGTGTGGGACCAACAATGGCTTAGTGTGGGGAAATTTGATGTGTGCTTAAACACACATTATTTTTACCTCGGAAAACACTATTAATCAGACTAAAAACATGAAATATGATAAGTATTATTGCAAATATATTTGGTTTGTGTTTTTATGTCTTGCAGGTACAATGGATTAAAAATAAAGCAAAAAATGATGACTTTCGGTTAAGATTTGAAGACGTTTACACGTTTTTCAAGATCAAGACGAAGTCGTTAATATTTCCCAAGCATTTCATTGAAAAAAGCATGAAAAATTGAGTCCAATTGTGCCTTCATCTTTTATTGGGACGGCCCGACACCATTTATATGAGTCAGACCGACCCATTATTATTATTAAATAAGGCTTAGAAATAGAAATAGCACCCCAACGCATTCAGGCCCAACAAATCGAAAGAATGAATTTGAGACAAGGCCTAACACTTCTACTCTGAACCCAATTTCAAAATGGATAAAAAAGGCCCGTTTGGCACTTTTGCTTAGGAAGGATGCATGATATAAAAATGAGGGGGTAGCAAATCTGACGGAAGAACCTTATCTTCATTATATTTTTTACACTTTCCTTTTTGCCTTTTATTTTTCATTCGTAGATTACTTTTACTTTTCCTAGGGTAGGATAGTAGATCAGCAGGTAGGTTAGAATACGTATTAGATTGGTTTAGTTTTTATTTTATTTTTCATCTATTGTACGGTTCGGATTCGTGTATTGATTGGTTCGATTTGGTATTTTGGGATAGTAGCATTATTTACGTTTGGAGATTATGACGTTATGGATTGGGATTTGGATTAGTTTGGTTTTATTTCACACTTTGGAGTATGAGTTCATATCTATTGTCTTTGGGTCACGCCGAGCTAATTTCGGGTTTCATCTTTTTCTTATCTCTTTTATTTCTTTATTCTATGCTTATTGCCATTTTTAGTTTAGTCATTATTATTGTTGCTTTAGTTGTTATCCGTAGCGTAGTTAAGCCTATTAATGTTAGATTAGTTTCCATGTTTAGCGAGTAGTTTTAGTATGCTTGTTAAGTGACCGTGGATAGTGAGTTAAGTGTAGAATAAAAAGTAAATTGTTGATTAATAATTTTTGGATTATTTAGATTTCTTATTTGAATATTTCGAAGGGCAAAAGCAGGAAAAGTAATCAAACATCAAATCTAGTAATTAATACTTTTATAAGATATTGTTTTCAAAATAGACCAACGTCGTGAGAAAATAATACTTTTACGGGTATTAATTCGTCATCATTTAAAGTAATTTGTACCAAGATAAAAGCTTGTTTTCAATATAAACCAACGTTGTAAGAAAACGGTTTTTAAACAGGTACCAATGCTTTTTTATCTCTTTACTTCACATTTAATTATCAATTCACATCACTTGGCAAGCATATCCGTTTTAGTTATTTTTTAGTTTTATTATTGCTTATTATTGTTATATTAGTATTAAAACCAAAAACAAAAATTAAAAGATATTCAAGCATTAAATTGGAAGCATTTTCGTGATTTTCAAATTCAATTCTCGTTGGGATACGACTCCGGAAGATTTAATTATTACTTTTTCTAAAGTGATTCTTATTTCTAACGGGATACTTAATATTATATACATAGGCTAGTATGTATTTATACGATCAGGCATCTCTGTCATAACTCCTTCCACAATTGTTGTTTTTGGCAAGGTTGCACCATTCTCTATGACTTCCCACAGTGCATAGTCTATCATTTGAATATATTGTTCAATCCTCATCATTCAGATCTCATACTCACCAGGTTTGAGCATGAGAACTTTGGATGCATCCACCATGTGTGCAGAATCTTGATCCATATCTTTTAGCAAAAGATCTTGTGTATAAAAACAGGTTCTTCTTAGTCAAAGTTTTTCAACAAGCTCTGATACCACTTGTTGATCCCACTTTAATAGATCGAATTCCTTATGCTTGTTTAAGGTTTAGTTATATTAGATAAATCTAACACAACTATAGTAAAAGATTTGTTTGAATGTATTAAAGATTATGAGGAATCTAATCTTTAATATTAAGAAGAGTGATCAATGAAACAGTAAAATGATGAACAAACAATTCAACAAATAAGCTCCAATATTATAATGATAATAATATGAATACTATTAAAGTATTTGGGTTAGAAAGAACTTGAAGCTATAAAAGATACAACTAAGATTGATTCGGTTTTGGTTTTGTACGTATTGGTATGTCAATCTCTATGCCCTAGGACCTCCTTTTATACACCAAGGAGTCCTACCTAGCTTACAATATTTTCCTAAGTATATGTTGGGAATTAAGGGCTTTTATAACTTTGTACTGCTGGTTCAACTTAGTACTGCCATGAGAAGACTTAGTACTGTCAAGATTAGTTAGTACTGCCAGTACAAATTGTTAGCACTGCCAGTTTATTAGTACTGTCAGTTAGTACTGTTTGTTATATAATTAGTACTGCTAAAGTGATATGCATGACTTATATTAGGAATAGATATGCATGATCACTTGACGCGTTTTGTAAGCCCATTAGGGTTTCCTTGGTGTATAAAAGGAACCCTAAGGCATAGATCTAGATATCAAGTTTATATATTAGTATTCATAGTTTGCATAGCAATCATAGTTAGTATTCATAGCTATTTTGTAACTCAAAATAGTATTCAATATATTGAAAGTTTAGTAAAGATCTTGTTTTTACTGTTTCATTGTTCTTCTTGGTATTGCAAACTAGATTCCGCATAGTTTGTGATATTCTCAATCTTAGTTTCTACTATAGTTGTCTTGGATCTATCCAATATAACTAAGCTTTAACAAGCTAAGTAAGATCTGTCAAGAAGGGATCAACAAGTGGTATCAGAGCTTGTTGAGAAACTCTGAATAAGAAGAACACTATATCTACACAAGATCTCATAATCAAAGAGAAGATGGAATCACAGTCAGAAACTACCCAAACAGTGTCTGCACTAAAACTTCCTATACTCAAAACAGGAGACTATGATCTATGGAGCATGAGAATGGAGCAATATCTTACTCACACTGATTATGCTCTTTGGGAGGTTATTGTGAATGGTGATGCACCTGCTGTTGCATCAGCTAGTGCTGAAGGTCCCATTCCTCCTAAAACTGCAGAACAAAAGCTGGCAAGAAAGAATGAATTGAAAGCAAAAAGCACTTTGTTGTTGGCCATTCCTGATGAGCACCTATTAAAGTTTCATAGAATCAAGGATGCAAAGACCCTATGAGAAGCTATCACGACCAGGTTTAGAGGCAACAAAGAATCAAAAAAAATGCAAAAGACGTTTCTAAAGCAGCAATATAAGAATTTTACTGCATCAAGATCTAAAGGACTGGATAAAACCTATGATAGGTTTCAGAAACTCATCAGCCAATTGGAAGTTCATGGTGAATTTATCTCTCAGGAAGATGCAAATCTGAAGTTGCTGAGAAGTCTACCATCAGCTTGGAACAATATTGCCTTGATCATGCGTAAGAAAGCTGATCTAGATGAGTTGAGCATAGATGATTTGTACAACAATTTGAAAGTATATGAAGCTTAATAAAAGCCAATTTCAAGCTCAAGCTCAAACTCTCATAATGTGGCTTTGTATCTTTAGATGAGACTAGCATACCTAATGAAGCAGTTAATACTGCTCATGATGTTCCTAACTGCTAGTTCACAAAGGCAAGCTTTCTACCCTTAACTTTATGATATGAGTCATGTTTTCCTTCCCTTATGCTAATCAATCTAATAAGTCCATAATTGGACAATGAATCTGGACAGATTGATAATGATGATCTATGAAGAGATGTCCTCAATGGCAAGTGGCCATGCTTACTATGAGGTGAAAGATCTTAAAAAGACAGGAAGGAATAGAATTTCAAAGCAAGAAACCTTGGCTTGATAAGACACCGGTTGAATGTTACACTGCCACAGGAGAGGTACTTTGCATGAGAATACATGCACCAAGGAACAAAGGAATAGACAAAAGATCTACCAAGAAGGATTGTACCAGTAGAGACTCCTGCAAATGCCTTGGTTGTTCAAGATGGGATAGGTAGTTATGATTGGAGCTTTCAGGCTGAAGAAGACATCACAAACTTTGCTCTATTGACATATACATCTTAAGGTTCATCAAGTTCAGACTCTGAGGTACATACTTGCTCTAAAGATTGCTTAAAATCATATGAAACTCTTCAAAAACAGTATGATCAACAGCGTGATGCTCTTAAAAAATCTAATCTAGAAATTATATGTTATCAATTAGGCTAGAATCATTAGAAGCTAGAATTGTTGTTCATCAAAAAAATGAAGCTGTTTATGAGGAAGACATTGCATTTTTGAAATATGATGTTAAGGTAAGAGATAATTCTATAACAGAGCTTAAAAATCAGTTAGCAGAGGCTTTAAGAGAAAAAGATGATTTAAAACTAAAATTAGAAAAGTTTGAAACATCATCTATGAAGCTAACTAAACTGATAAACAGTCAAATAAGTGTTAATAACAAGTCTGGTGTTGGTTTTGACAGTCAAATGAATGAAAATGAATTGCATGATTGTCATCTGAATAAAAGTGAAGTGTTTGAAAGTGCATCTGATAGTAGTGTGAATGAGATTGAAGAGGAAAATAATCAAGTAAATGATAGGTTTAAGAAGGTTGAGGGATATCATGCAGTTCCCCCTCCCTACACTGGGAACTACATGCCCTCAAGACCTGACTTATCCTTTGCTGGATTAGATGATTCTGTCTATAAGACTAATGTGAGTGAAACTATCTCTAGTGTGCCTAGAATTGAATCAACTGCATCTAAGTCTAGTAAGGATAGTTTGGAACAACCTAAAGATGTTAGGCCTAGTGCTCCTATCATTGAAGAGTGGGAGTCTGATTGTGATGATGATTGTGTGATTAGACCTTCATTTGAACAGAATAAACCTAGTTATGCTAAAATCAATTTTGTTAAATCAGATGAAAATACTAGGAAATCTGTTATTGAACAACACACATATAGGCAAGCTGAAAACCTTAGGAAAAGTCAGAGTCCTAGGGTTGATAAAAGAAATTGGAATGGAATAATGACTCAGAAACTAGGGGATGGTTTTGAGTTCAATAAGAAAGCTTGTTTTGTATGTGGAAGTCTTAACCATTTAATCAAGGACTGTAACTTTTATAAGAATAAAACGGTTAGAAAATCTATGTTGAATAATATGGGAAGGGTTATCGGTCAAAGGGAAGTTAGACCAGTATGGAACAATGCTCAGAGGGTGAATCACCAAAACAAATTGACTCACCCACATCCTAAAAGAAATTTTGTTCCAACAATAGTTGCAACAAAGTCTGGACTAGTGCCAGTTAATGCTGTTAAGCAAAGCTCTCCAAGAGTAGCAGCATCAATTAGTACTGCCGGGCATGTTAATACTACTGCACTTAAACAAAAAGTGAATGCTGCATCACCCATAGAATATTCTTATTTTAAAGCACATTCACCATTGAAAGGGCCTTTTAACCAAAAATCAGCAGCTAAAACCAATAATTTTAATAAAAAAGTTTATACTGCTAAGGTTAATAATGTAACTACTGCTGGGCCAGAAGTAGTAGTTAGTACTGCTGAGGGAAAAAGAAAAAAATGCTATTAAGTCCTCGGCATGCTGGATTTGGAGACCAACAGGAAAAGTAATTGACCATATCTCTAAAGACAGTGGATCATACATGCCTAAAAGATTTGACTATGTTGATCCTCAAGGCAGACTCAAGTCAGTGATGGATTGGGTCCCCAAGAGAAACTAATTCTCTTATTTTGAGTGCAGGGTAATCCACAATATACTTTACAGGATCAAGGGATTTTTGACAATGGATGCTCTAGGCATATGACACAATAAAAGTCCTTCCTTACAGATTATCAAGAGGTTGATGGTGGATTTGTTGCATTTGCAGGAAGTCCTAAAGGAGGTAAAATTACTAGAAAATGTAAAATTGGGACTGGGAAATTAGACTTTGAAGATGTATACTTTGTAAAGAAACTTAAGTTTAATCTTTTCTCTGTCTCACAAATGTATGACAAGAAAAACAGTGTTCTTTTCACTGAGACTAAATGTCTTGTTCTATCTCCTGACTTTAAGCAACTTGATGAAAGTCAAGTCTTGCTTAAAGTTCACAGACAAAACAACATGTACAATTTTGATCTAAAGAATATTGTTCCTTTAGGAGGTTTGACTTGTTTAATTGCAAAGGCTACAATAGATGAGTCTAATTTATGGCATAGGAGGCTTGGTCATATAAACTTTAAAACTATGAACAAACTTTTGAGGGGAAACCTTGTTAGAGGCTTACCTTCAAAGCTTTTTGAAAATGACCATTCTTGTGTTGCTTGTCAGAAGAGAAAGCAACACAAAACCTCTTGTAAGACCAAGCTTGTAAGCTCTATCAGCCATCCCTTACAAATGTTTCATATGGACTTATTTAGGCCAACATTTATAAGGAGTATCAATCACAAGATATATTGCCTTGTTGTCACTGATGACTATAGTAGGTTTAGTTGGGTTATCTTTTTGGCCACTAAGGATGAGACTAGTGAGATCCTTAAAACTTTTATAACTGGCATAGAAAACCAAATAAATCATAAGGTTAAAATCATCAGATGTGACAATGGAACTAAGTTTAAAAATAATGACATGAATCAGTTCTGTGGGATGAAAGGGATTAAGAGGGAGTTTAGTGTTGCCAGAACTCCACAACAAAATGGAGTTGCTGAAAGAAAGAATAGGACACTAATAGAGGCAGCTAGGACTATGCTAGCAGATTCATTATTACCTACTACATTTTGGGTTGAAGTAGTTAGTACTGCTTGCTATGTTTAGAATAGGGTTTTAGTAACCAAGCCTCACAACAAGACACCTTATGAACTATTACTTGGTAGACTACCTAGTATAAGTTTTATGAGACCTTTTGGGTGTCTTGTAACTATTCTTAATACCTTAGATCCCCTAGGCAAATTTGATGGGAAGGCTGATGAGGGGTTCTTGGTTGGATACTCTATAAATAGCAAGTCTTTTAGGGTATTTAACACTAGAACTAAGAAGGTAAAGGAGAATCTCCACATCAACTTCCTTGAAAACAAACCCAATGTTACAAGGAGTGGTCCAGAATGGCTCTTTGATATTGATTCACTAACAAAATCTATGAATTATGAGCCAGTTACTACAGGAAATCAAAGTAATGGTGATGCAGGTATAGAGACAAATGTTAATGCAGGGCAAGTTGGACAGGAGAAAGCATCTGACCATGAATACATACTACTACCACTCATGCTTTCTAATTCTCCACTCTCTTCAAGTTCTCAGAGCACAGATAATAAGGATGCTAATGAGGTACCAGGAAAAGGAGATGATGATTTAAGTGAAAGAAATGATCAAGAAAGGATTGATAGCAGTACTTAAGATGTTAATACTGCTGAGCCAAGTATTAATATTGCCAGTGAAAATATTAATACTGGTAGCTCAAATATTAACACTGCTAGTCCTATTCCTAAAGATCTAAGTATGCGATCTTTAGAAGCAACTGGCATATTTGATGATGCATATGATGATAGAGAATAAGTGGGTGCAGAAGCTGACCTCAACAACTTGGTAACAACCATAAATGTCAGTTCTATTCCTACAACAAGAATTCATAAAGATCATCCAATTAAGCAAATAATTGGAGATTTGCATTCAGCTCCACTAACAAGTAAGGAATAACACAACAAAACTTAAAGAACTTAGTTGGTTGAGCGACATCAAAAGCAAGGAGACCAAATCACAAAGATTAATCAAAACTGCTTATTTGCTAGGTTTTCCCTCTCAGAAATATCACCCAAAATAGGTAACCAGCCTTGACAGATCCAAGCTGGATAGAAGCAATGCAAGAGGAGCTTCTGCAATTTAAACTTCAAAAGGTTTAGACTTTGGTGGATGCATACCAGAAGGCAAGAGGGCTTAATGGACTAAGTAGGTGTATAGAAACGCACAGATAATAAGGATGCTGATGAGGTACCAAGAAAAAGAGATGATGATTTAAGTGAAAGAAATGGTCAAGAAAAGGAAGAAAGAGCTTCAAATAAAGAAGATGACCAGCATGTGCAAGATTTCAGAGCTGAATTGGATAATTTGCTTGTTCAACAGAAAGAAGGTTATGCTAACAATAATAACAAATTTTCTGCTGTTAATCCATCTGTTAGTGCTGCTGGACAAGATTTTGATAATACTAATGATCAAGAAAGGATTGATAGCAGTACTCAAGATGTTAATACTATTGGGTCAAGTATTAATACTGCCACTGAAAATATTAATACTGGTAGCTCAAATATTAATACTGCTAGTCCTATTCCTAATGATCAAAGTTTGCAATCTTTGGAAGAAACTGGCATATTTGATGATGCATATGATGATAGAGAAGAAGTGGGTGCAGAAGCTGACCTCAACAGCTTGGTAATAACCATGAATGTTAGTTCTATTCCCATAACAAGAATTCACAAAGATCATCCAATTGAGCAAATAATTAGAGATTTGCATTAAGCTCCACTAACAAAAAGGATTTCACAATAAAATCTTGAAGAACTTGGTTTGGTGAGCTACATCAAAAAGCAGAGGAGAACAAATCACAAAGATTATCAAAACTGCTTATTTGCCTGTTTTCTCTCACAAATAGAACCCAAAAAGGTGATACAAGCCTTGACAGATCCAAGCTGGATAGAAGCAATGCAAGAAGAGCTTCTGCAATTTAAACTTCAAAAGGTTTGGACTCCGGTGGATCTTCCAAAAGGCAAGAGGGCTATTGGAACTAAGTGGGTGTATAGAAATAAGAAAGATGAGAGAGGAATTGTAGTTAGAAACAAAGCAAGACTGGTTGCACAAGGTTATACCCAAGAAGAAGGAATTGATTATGATGAGGTTTTTGCTCATGTTTCTAGGATTGAAGCAATCAGGTTATTTTTGGCCTATGCATCATTTATGGGACTTATTGTGTACCAGATAGATGTGAAGAGTGCCTTTTTATAAGGTACTATTAAAGAGGAGGTGTATGTGTGCCAACCTCCTGGTTTTGAAAATCCATAGTTCCCTGATAAGGTTTATAAGGTAGAAAAAGCTTTATATGGTCTACATCAAGCTCCTAGAGCCTGGTATGAGACCTTGTCTATCTACTTATTGAAAAATGGATACAGAAGAGGCACTATAAATAAAATTTTGTTCATCAAGAAGGACAGAGGTGATATCCTGTTAGTACAGGTGTATGTTAATGATATCATCTTTGGGTCTACAAAGAAGTCTTTGTGTGTTGAATTTGAGCAGATGATGCACAAGATATTCCAGATAAGTTCTATGAGGGAGCTCACTTTCTTTTTAGGATTGCAAGTACAACAGAAGGAGGATGGAATCTTCATTAGCCAAGATAAGTATGTAGATGATATATTGAAGAAGTTTGATTTTACCACTATAAAGGCAGCAAGCACTCTAATATAGACTAACAAGGCATTAAACAAGGATGAAGAAGCTGAGGATGTGGATGTTCACTTATATAGATAAATAATTGGATCATTGATGTACTTAACAGCTTCTAGGCCTGACATAATGTTTCCTGTTTGTGCTTGTGCAAGGTTCCAAGTTACACAAAAGACTTCACACCTTCATGCAGTGAAGAGGATCTTTAGATACTTAAAAGGACAACCTAAATTGGGCCTTTGGTATCCTAGGGATTCACCATTTGACTTGGAAGCTTTCTCTGATAGTGATTATGCTGGAGCTAGCCTTGACAGGAAATCCACAACAAGAGGTTGTCAATTTCTTGGCAAAAGGTTGATTTCACGGCAATGTAAGAAGCAGACTATAGTTGCCAATTCTACTACTGAAGTAGAGTATGTTGCTACTGCTAATTGCTGTGGGTAGGTGCTATGGATCCAAAATCAAATGCTTGATTATGGGTTCAACTTCATGAACACCAAGATTCACATTGATAATGAAAGCACCATTTGTATTGTGAAGAATCCAGTGTTTCATAATAAAACCAAGCACATTGAAATAAGGCATCATTTCATCAGAGATTCTTATGAGAAGAAGTTGGTTCAAGTGATCAAAATTCACACAGACCACAATGTTGTAGATCTTCTCACAAAGGCTTTTGATGTTAGCAGGTTTAACTTTTTGATTGCTAGCATTGGATTACTTAATCTCTGAAGCATTGTTTAAGGGGAGGTTAATTAAGATTGGATGAAAGGAAATGTAACATTCAACAGAAGTGGATGAAGGGTCAGGACAACCCACTAATCCCCAACACACATTTACATCTGTTCAACTCTCTAATGAAGAACCAATTACTATTCTATAATCATATCAACTTCAAAAGACTCAAAAACCTAGGAAAGCCAAAAGGACCACTGAGATATCTCAGTCTAGTAGACCTATTCACCTTGTTGCAGATTAGATTGTCTATAAGGAGTGGGAAAACAGAATGGAAAGGGCTGCCACTACTGCTTCTAGATTAGAAGCAGAGCAGGACAATGGTAACATAAATAGGACCCAATCCATGGCAACACTTAATGAATCTTTTCCTCAGGGAACTGATTCAGGTAGTGGTCCCAGGTGCCAAGATACCATATTGGGGGATGCAGAAGCTCAAATTAGGTTTGAGGCTGCATCTAAACAAGTCTAATGATCCACCTCACTCAAGAGTTAACACACTTGAAAGTGGGGATGACAGCATGAAACTAATAGAATTGATGGAACATTGTACAAAACTGTCTGAATTGGTGAGGAAAAAAAAGAGATATAGTGAGCTGAAAAACAGAAAGAGAGTTGTGTGATAAAAACAGAAAGAGTAAATTAGTGAGAAAAAGAAATAAGAGGTTAGTGAGCTAAAAAATAGAAAGAGCAATTGTGAGAATCTAAATTTATGATGGCAATTCTTGTTGGAACAGAATTGGAGTTGATACTACTAGGCATAAACTTAACACTGCCAGTATTAAGTTAGTACTGCCAGGAATATTTTAATACTGCTGGGTAAAGTTAATACGGTTGGACTTAAAGTTAGTACTGTTAGGCTAAATTTAGTACTGGTGGATGACCGTTAGTACTGTTTGAGGCATAATAGAATTTTCTTAATTAAATATAGTCATTGCGAAATTTCCGCCAACAACTTCATCTATAGATTTGACTAATTTGGAGAATTCATGATCTTTCTATAAAATCATAAGCTTTCTTCAAGATAAGAACAAATTTCATTCAGTCGGTCAAATCAAAACCCTAAGTGCTCTCTATATAATCTCAATTAACTTTGCCAAGCTCACATACTCTCATATACAAACATATCCCAGAACCCTAATCTAACTTCTCTCCATCAAATGGCAAATTTGGATTTCTGCGACAAGCATAACATGGTTGCCTACTTACAGAAGTCAGAAAGAAGTGAAGGATTTCATCAGATAATTGATTTTCTCACTACAAGTCACATTAGGTATGCCCTCACTAAAAGTCCAACTATCTATGTCTCTCTCATAGAACAGTTTTGGCAAACTGCTTCTGCAAGCACACTTGAGAATGGAGACATGGAAATCACTGCTACAATAGATGGGAAAGTCAAGGTTGTTTCTGAGGCATCTATTAGAAGACATCTCAAGTTAGAAGATTTTGATGGTATTAGTACTTTGCCTACTTCATAAATTTTTGAGCAAGTTGCTCTAATGGGAGGCATGGTAGCAGATGAGTGCACAGACTCGTGGGAGGCATGAGCATGATTTTAAGGAATCTGATTTTGAGTTTATTGCTCCTAAAGAAGATTATACCACTGAGCCCGATATTAGTACTGTTGGTGTAGAAGTTAGTACTGTCAGCCCTGAAGTTAAAATTGCTGCTGAAAGTTTAGTGTATATCAGAAGATGTGCAACAAAAAGAAAAGATAAAGGCAAAGCTATTATGAAAGAAGCTGAACTTGTTCAGAAGAAGACAAAGTTGCAACTAGAACAAGAAAGACATGGGTTGGAAGAAGCTATGAGATTGCAAGAACAACTTGATAAAGAAGAAAGGCAAAGGATAGCCAGAGTTCATGAAGAAGCTAGCACTTTCAATGCTGAAGAATGAGATAACATACAAGCTCAAATTGAAGCTGATGAAGAGTTAGCACACAGGTTACAAGCATAAGAAATAGAAAGATACTCTGAAGCTGACAAGGCGAGATTACTTGTAGAGCTTATAAATGAAAGAAAGAGAAAATTTTCCCAAAAAAGAGCTGAACAAAGAAGGAACAAGCCCATGACTCAAGCTCAACAAAGGACTTACATGTGCAATTATATCAAGAATATGGGAAGTCGCACTCTACAACAATTGAAGAAACTTTCCTTTGATGAAGTCAAGGAGTTATTTGAGACCACAATGAAGAGAGTAAATACTTTTACTCCAATGGAAAGTGATGATATAGTTCCTAAAGTTGTAGCTGGAAGCTCAAAGATAGATGCTGAACAAGAACTTAATCAAGAAAGTTCAAAGAGACAAAAGATAGGAGAAGGCTCAGAACCAGCTGAAGAATCAAAAGATGAATTATCTCAAGAACAACTACAACACCTAATGATCATAGTTCCAGAAGAAGGGATAAATGTTGAAGCCCTACAAACCAAATACCCAATCATTGACTAGGAAGTTTACACTGAAGACTCAAGAAAGTATTGGAAGATCATCAGAGTAGGTAATCACACAGAGGTATATCAGATCTTTGAAGATATGCTAAAGAATTTTGACAGGGATGATCTAGTCAAACTATGGAGTCTAGTTCATGAAAGATTCAACTCAACAGAACCTACTGAAGATAAAGAAAGAGAACTTTGGGTAGAGTTGAAGAGGTTGTTTGAACCAGATGATGATGATACTCTATGGAAGCTTCAAAGGTATATGCATGATCCTTTGAAATGGAGGTTATATGATACATGTGTTGTTCATCATGTGTCTACAGAGAGAGGACATGATATTTTCATGCTGGTTGAGAAAGATTATCCATTGACAAGAGCACTTATGACTTTGATGCTGAGTAACAAGCTGCAAGTGGATGAATATTCAGTGATGGCAGATGAGCTTTTAAGGAAAATCTTTATACTAGCAAACAGACCAAGACAGTAAAGTGTTTGGAAGCATCCTCTCAGCACAGATGGTTTAATTCAGAGAAACTTGTAGATTTGAATGACAATCACAAGTTTAGGGGAGGATTGTTGGGAATTAAGGGCTTCTACAACTTTGTACTGCTGGTTCAACTTAGTACTGCCATGAGAAGACTTAGTACTGTCAAGCTTAGTTAGTACTGCCAGTACAAATTGTTAGTACTGCCAGTTTATTAGTACTGTTAGTTAGTACTGTTTGTTATATAGTTAGTACTGCTAAAGTGATATGCATGAGTTATATTAGGAATAGATATGCATGATCACTTGACGCCGTAGTTAGATTATGAGATTTAAGTTGTTATAATTGTTAATCATCTGGTATTAAAGATTTAATTAGTAGATTTCATTCTTAAGAGATTTTCAAAGCTGGTTATAGTATAGGTTTTATAACGGGGGTGTTTGGAATAAGCTTCTTTGACCACATTAAGTCAAAGTGAGCTTTAGTTTTTCATTGAGTCAGTTTCAATTTCATTTAAAATTAATAGTTAAAGAGTTTTTTATAAGTTAGATTTTGGAAATGAAAAGAATAGGGCTTACTATGATCATTCCTGCACCAGGGGAATTTTTCTTTTGAATTTCACTTGTGCAATTTTGAACCAAGCCATATAAGGTTTGGTTCTTGCTTGTTTTGTGTTTGTATACACTCAAATAGAGTGTGTAGTGCAGTGGTAACCACAAGTTACCTGTACATTTTGCTTTGCTCCTTTGCCATTTACACTAGCAGTGGTAACACAGTTACCACTACTGTCACTTTTGATTTAAATTTTAGGTTAGTAAATTTAGTTTTTAGGCTTAAAGATTCAGTTTGCTTTTAGAGTAGATACATCTTAATATAGATTAAGGCTTATCTTTCATTTCCTAGCTTATCTTCCTAAGTACATTTAGTCTTAAAAGTCATTAAATAACCATAAAGACAAATACGCTACATCTAGATCTAGTTCTAATTCCAATATTTCTAGCTTATAGGGTATTATTTATAGATTAGATAAGTAGTTCGAGAAGGTGTTATGTTTAGTTTTCAAAAGATTAGAGCTAAGGTTGCTTTTTTGAGCATTTGAGCTTTATTAGGTTTTGAGCTTATTGATTTGTTTCCTGAAGGTATGCCACTTTCTTCATCATTTTCAGTTATCTTTAGTGTTTTAAAGCTCTCATTTCTTTACTTGATTTTAGTTTTAGTACATCATAAGCTTTCTATAACCCATCTTTTAGTTTTTAAGTTTAAGCTTATTTAAGCTTTTTTATAGCTGTTTTAGTAAAACCAAGAGGGTGAAAACTAAACTTCTCGGAAGGAAAACAGCTTATTCATAAGTTGTTTCAGAGCTTATCTTTCACTTTCAGACAAAAAGCTTAGTTTTAAAGTTGTTTAAAATTACGTTTTTAATAAGTTTAGATATTTAGTTCTTTAAAATAAGCAAAAATAAAAAAAAGTAAAAAATGGGGTTTGCCTGCCTCGAACCCACGACCTCACACTTATAGACCATACGACTTAACACCATGCTACAATAGCTCATCCGTCCTTTTTCCTTTCATTAAATCCTTATACTCTTTTTGGCCTATTAAGCCAAATAAGCTGTTAAGGTTATTTTGTGGATTATTTTTATTACGCTACGATTCGGGCTTATTTTTCCTAGGATTCTATAGCTAGCGATTTTCTGGCTTTTTTCTAGAATTTTTACTATAAGTTTAGTATTTTTAATCTTTTATTTTCTTTAAAAACTTTAAAAAATCATAAAAAATAGAAAATTAATCAGAAAAATAAAAAAAAATTTATAAAATTTTCTTAGCACTAAACTTGAGATATCCAAGAACATACTCTTCATAAGGCAAATGAAGTGGAGAATCTGGCCTCGGGTGGAATTTGGGCTTGCTTTATAAGTGATAGATGATCAGCTTGGTGAACCTAACACTTGGGATCATAATAGGATTGGCTTTCTTCTTTCCCTGAGTATGCAGTGCCAGATTCTTTTTGTCTTTGATGAAAGAATGGATGGATTGGGTGAATTCTTCCCACATCCTCTCTGCATAATCAATATGGGCTCGATTGACGACGCCCCAAAGAATCTTTAACACCGGAGCTCTTGGCCTCTCAAACCCTGAAGTCTTTCCTGTAAGACATAAATTAATGATCGTAGTGAGTGCTCTCCACGGCTGATGCATGTCATTAGTCACGGCTACAGATAATGTTCTGACGACTTTCGGGTAACCCAGATCGTTGACAAAGTTGATAAGAGCATTGGGTGTTGGTGTGGAAGAAAATGGCTTGTTGTTGTCAACTGGTGTGATCTGAAGTGCGTCTCTAAGTGTGTCTTTGTTGAGATCAAACCATTGCTCATCTAGTTGACAACTGTAACTCTCGGTGCTTTTGACATATCGAACAGTGTCCCAAAACTGCTGAATATATATCGATGGAATTGTCGAGGAAGCAGTGAAGGATCTGAAGAAGTTGGTGTGCTTCGGAATGTCCACAGCAATCTTGTAGATTGGATTGCTTTGTGACTTTTCTACATCCAAATAGCATTTTCTTTTTCCTACTGGCACCCATCTGCTACGAGGCAGAATCTGATCATCTATACGAGTGGGTGGTGCCATAGTAGGTGCTTGTTCAGCAAGAGCATTAACATTAACATCAGCCATTGTATCTGCACAATTACATCAACAGAGAGACATACATACAGAAAGAAGTTGTTAGATGTGAGCAAATGCTAAGGAGTTAATTAGTCATGGTCTAAATCCTAAAAAAGGACACTTAGATCATATTAAAGTGGTGGTCAACAGATTTGGTCAACTCTTGAGTCAACGAAAGTTAACCCATGGAAGAGAAGACAAAACACAGTGACCAAACCACAATGACCAAAACGCAATTGTCAAGGGATTCCAGACAAAACGCAGTGGTCAAAACAGTCTAGACAAAACGCAATGGGACAAAACGCAAGACACAAACCGCAGTCAATCAACAAGCAAAACGCAGGCAATCAAAACGCAATGACTATTTTATAAAAAATAATCAAAACACATTCCATTCAAAACGCAAGATACAAAACTCAGTCAGACATCAAGACGCAATCATACAAAACGCAGACATCAACTAAGCAAAACGCAGTCCATCAAAACACACTGAATATTTTACAAGAAATAATCAAGACGCAATAGGTAAAATGCAACAGGCAAAGCGCAGTGAATATTTTATTCAAAAATAGACAAAACGCAATCATTAATTTTTTTTTCGAAATGAGGGTTTTAATATTTTAATATTTTAATGGTCTTCATAGCAAAACGCAATGACTGCGTTTTGACCTGTTTAACATTTAATAATCAAATCGCAACATGGAATCACAGAGAAAAACACAATCAAGAAGAAAGAGGCAAAATGCAACTTAGAATATTCATATACAAATCGCAAACAAGAACACCTAACAAAACGCAACCAAGAACACTTAACAAAAACGCAACCAAGAACAGTTCAAATACGCAGATTCCAAGTTCACGATCTAGGCAATTCAAGGCTTAATTCAAACACTATTAACTAACAGTCAAAAGCAACAAACAACCTCACATGTCACACGATTGAAATTTTGACTTTAAAAGTCAACTTTTACACGAAAATCATAAGGACCATAAAATAGCGATTGGGGAAACAATTAAGAGATCAACAAAGCATCATGTATGTAATCTAATGCTAACCCAGCAATCAAAACTCAATTACAAATACTAACCTAGACTTGGATGATGATTATGCACGAACACCTTAAAACAAACACGATTTAATGAATTGCAGGTCATGATTTTATAGATAAAGCATATTTAGATGATAAAGAACAATAACCAAGCATTACCTAAACCAAAAATCACACAGATGGCCACGAATCAAGCAAGACGCAATATGTTGCGTTTTGGGTTGAGAGAAAAAGATGAAGAAGGTTTGACTGGATTTTTGGAGTTTTGACCAAGTCAAAACGCAAGGGGTCTTTTATCCCTAGGTTAAACTTTCAGAATTTGGCAGTTTTGGTCCCTCCTTTTCTTATTTCATTTCCATTTAAGATATAAGTATTACTAAGGGATTATCTAAGATGCATAAATGGCACAAATGGTCCTTTATATTTTATGAGTTTAGGAAACAAATAGCAAATAGCACATAAGACCCTATGCTTGCATATAACTGACAAATTTGGCCTTTTTGAGTTAACATAAGTTTAACTCCCCCTTAAAATGTAACCCTATTAGATACAAATCTTTTCTCAGTTAATTGTTCAATGTATTAAGATGCCCGATAAATTTCATAAATTTTGAAAAATACTCTCCCCCTCAATCAATGACTCGTTTTCTATTGAAAGAGCTGTAGTCGTTGATTGAGTATCAAATTTATGAAAACACAAGTCCAATTGATTTTAAACAACATTAAACCACCATGTGAAAACCAAATAATTTTCTAAAGAATCATAGACGAAAAATTATATGGATAGACAAAAGACTTCTCTTCTGCGTCAGGAAATAACGCACTGAATCGTACATTAGATCGAGGTTGCATGGATATAAAGTAATCCATGCCTGGGAGAACTTAATCACCCATTGTCAGGAACAATCGTCGTTTTGGCGACATGCTTTCCTCAATGTGAAAAATGGGTTGCAGTCTGAAATAACTGCAAGCCATAAAGACATGTTTTGAAAAGTTTAAACTTCCGTTCGAGCTATTTCATTTTTTTAACAGACCCTGTCATTATAAATGACATTTCTAGTCCGTTAAAACGTTATGCGATAAACGGAAGACATGTCTTGAAAAATCTATTTCTGGTATTATTCTATTTTCTGATTTTTATGTATTTATATTTATATTTTGTTATTTTCTTTTTGGTTTTGAATAGTACATATTTACATAGGAGATAGGAAGACTACTTCTACTCCTCTCTTTCTTCCTGAAGACTTTAAGAGTTTTTACGGAGACATAATCTTCATACCAAGCCGGGAGTAGAAATTCAAACCGCTCTCTTGGTAATGCTTTGGTGAATATGTCCGCGAGCTGATAATCCGTTGTCACGAAGTACAATTCAACCACGCATTTCTCAACCTGCTCTCTTATGAAATGGTGTCGTATGTCAATGTACCTGGACTGGGAGTGCTGGACATTATTGCAGCAGAGAGCAATATGCTGCGATTGTCACAATACAAGGGAATTTTATTGAAGGCAAAGCCGTACTCTGTGAGCTGTGATCTCATCCAAAGTATCTGAGCACAACATCCAGACATGGCAATGTATTCTGCCTCTGTAGTTGAGATCGCAGTGCTCTACAAGATTTTCTTTGATGACCAGACTGACTAATTTATCTCCAAGGAACAAAGCACTTCTGACTACTGTCTTCGAGTCCTGACAACCTGCATGGTCCGCATCTGCATAGGCTGTTAGTGCCATAGCGGTGTCTTTCGAATACCAAAGGCCCCAATTAATGGTTCCTTTGAGATGCCAAAAGACCCGTTTAAGTGCTTCAAGGTTCTTTTTGGTAGGCGAAGCCTGATACCTAGTACACATGCATACAGCATAATACGAAGTTCGGGTTGCTGGCATGAGATACATTAGGAGCCGACCAAACTACGAAATCAAAAAAAGAGTCTTCATCTGTAATCCCTAAAGAGGTCCTAATCCAGATGAGTCGATCCACCATGGGTGTATCAACAAGGTCACACGAATCCATCCTAAATTTCTTTAATATTTCAAGAGAAAATTTTGATTGATTAATAAAAATGCCTCCGGGATTTGAGAACCTTTGTAAGCCCCTAAGAAAAACGACATTGCCCCATCATTGACATTTGAAATTTTATAGCAACTCATCATTATAGGAAAAAATTCACATTCTTTAGGGTCGGTCGAGGCAAAAATGATATCATCTACATATATTTGAACAAGAAGAATATGTTTGCCTGTTTTCCGAGTGAATAGTGTCGGATCAACTGCACCCTTGGAAAATTTGTTGTCCAGAAGAAATCGTGACAAGGTATCATACCATGCCTGAGGGGCTTGCTTTAAACCGTACAAAGCCTTCTTCAGACGATAAACATGTGTCGGATGATCTGGATCAACGAAACCCTCTGGTTGACTAACATAGACTTCTTCCTTCAATTCGCCATTAAGGAATGCTGTCTTGACATCCATTTGATAGATGGTCATGTTTTTACTGGCTGCATTGGCGATGAAGATGCGAATAGCCTCGATACGTGCAACAGGTGCAAATGATTCCTCGAAATCAATACCCTCCTCTTGTCGATATCCCTTGGCTACCAACCTAGCCTTGTTCTTCAGAACATCACCGTACTCATCAAGTTTAACTTTGTAAATCCACTTGAGAGCAATGATCATGACACAGTCTGGTTGAGGTACTAATTCCCATACTTGAAGTCGATCAAATTCGTGAATCTCATCTTGCATAGCTTGAAACCAGCAATCTTTAGTAATTGCAGATTTGAAGTTCTTTGGTTTGACTTTTGACAGTACAGAGTTATACAAGCACCATAAGGCATCGGTTGCCAGTTGTTTTCTGGTGGATACCGGCCGAGAGGGATTGCCAATAATATTATCCAGCGGGTGATCCTTGCTCTATTTCCCGAGATGATGAAGTGTTTGAGAGACATAAGAAGATTCTGCTAAACTAAGATCCCCAAATGATGATGCTTCAGAACTAGGTTCCGGAGCAAATACGTTTATGAAGGGATTATTAACAACTAGAGCAAAAGGATTGTCTTCCATGAGATTATGAGTCGGCTGCTACGTCCTTAATGTCCTTGGATATTGTAATGCCGAAGATGACGGTGAATGACTTGGAGAAGGTGCATCTTGATCAATGGTTGTAGATGAAGGTGTACCAGCTGAATTGACTGGAACTTGAACTGCTGGAGCAGGAGAAACCGATCTTTCAACACGAGGAGGTTCCATGTATTCATCGAACATTGGTTGGAATAAAATCTCCAGTTCTTTATTTGTGAGAGGTACATAAGGTGCTGCAGGAACCGAATTTGGTACGAGCCCTGAACTTATTTGTCAAGGCGTCAGAAAAGTAGGAGCGGGTCATGTACGGAGTTGCATAGGAGCCATTTGCTTAGTCAGCTCATCGAATTACACGTGAATAGTTTCCATAATACGCCGGGTTCTTTTGTTGTAGATTCTATACCCTTTCCTGCTAGATGCATAACCAATGAATATTCCAATATCAGCTGTTGGTTGTAATTTTCCAAGATCTTCGCTGTCATTTGTTGGGTAACAAAGAGCACCAAAGACTCTGAAAAAGGTAAGATTAGGCTTCTTGTCATGCACCAACTCATATGAGGTTTTGCAGTGACGAGTGTGAATAAGGGATCGGTTTTGGGTGTAACACGCAGTAGCCACAGCTTCTGCCCATAGAAACATCGGGGCCTTGGAAAATATCAGCATTGTCCTAGCAGCCTCAACAAGAGTACGGTTCCGTCTTTCGACAACGTCGTTCTGCTGTGGAGTCCTCGGAACTGTCTTTTGGTGAAAAATGCCGACACGTTCATAATAATCAGTCAAATCTTTATTGACAAATTATGTGCCATTATCGGTACGGATGTTTCTAACAGTTTTGTTGAGACCGACTTGTATTTGCTTCAGAAATTTGATGACAACCTCTAGGGTCTCATCTTTCGATCTCAAAAACTTAACCCAAGTAAACCTCGAATAATCATCAACAATGACTAAGATGTATTTCTTCCCATTAATTGTTTGAACTCGCATCGGTCCACATAAATCCATATGAAGGGTATTAAGAACTTCCAAGTTGGTGTTTTCAGTTTTGGGTTTGTGGGAATGCTTTTTGCTCTTCCTATTGACACGCGGAGCAGGAGAGATATTTCTCAAACTTCAATCTAGTTAAGCCTCGTACTACATCATTTCTGCAAGGTCATTGATGGTACCAAAGTTTAAGTGGTTTAAACGCCGATGCCACAACCATGATTTGTTCTTGGCTAAGTTTAGGTACAACATGATACGAATAATATAAATGTACAGAGGATAAAATCAAAAGATAAGGGATAGAGGGATCATGGGTTTGGCTATTGTAGAGCCGTGGAAGTGCTGGCACCATCGGTCCTCTATCTGGTGTGTCTCTAGTACTCTACCAGTGACTCTGAATATCTTGTGTAAGGCACACCGGCCCTGTCCATCAACCGTGTGAGGCTAGTGATAGTCCATGTAGTGAACCTGGAAAAGTCACAAGCCATGCTATCCAGAACCTCACTCTGACCCTGAAGTGTCTTACGCATACCATGCACCTCCTCCTCTAATCGGGCAATCCTCTCACCCTAAGTCCTAGGCTGTGGTGGCACAGCCCGAGGCATCTCTTCATCCTCATCACCACCTCCTAGTGCCACCGGCCACCGGAGACTCCTCCTACATTACCCCCCTGCTTAGCAGGTCTTGCGGGTACCCAGCCCCAAGTATCATCAAGCTCTACGCATATCTGCAGCCTCACCAACTCATCCATATCGATAACAGGGAGGTCTCACACAATCACCGTCAATCCCTAGAGCCTCTCCTCAGTAAGCAAACCAAAATGTTCAGCCCAGAAGCAAATAACCGCCCCCTGCTTCCTCCCAGAAGTAAATAATCTTAAGTACCTAGCCAACAGATAAGGGACGTTGACCGAGCCAACGTCCATCCCTCTCAGATAAAATAAATCAATCACGGTCACCTTCTCCGGTGCCTGACTCCTCCCAGCAATGCTACAAGCAATCAATCTATGGCACAACCTCAGCATAGGATCCCTGATAAGAGTATAAGAGGGGGTGTACCCAAAAAATCCTCCACAGACGAGATCCCGGTCAATTAAGCACTCAGATCCCCCTTGTCGGGGATCCGTCTCGCGCTCTCGGCCTAATATAAACCAAAAACAACAGTCTGCATCTCCTCTGCTGAATGTAATCCCAAAGCCAAAATAAACTCTCTCCAATGCATACGCCTCCTAACTCTACCCAATTGAAACTGTAAAGCTCCAGCCGTGTCCAAATCAAGTACTGCGTCTCTAAACCTAAACGTATTGAAGAACTCCAAAATGAGTGTAACACCCCCAAAAATCAGGACAACGCAGCGGAATGGTAACATTGGGGTGCTACTTCAGGGCACAAAACACAAGTCACGGAAAACGACCTCAAAAGAGACGTTTAAATAAATTTCACATTCGTTATATTAAAATCAGAGTTTATAAATTATTTAATGGTACTCAAATTATTAAGCGTTCAAAAATATATCCGCGCGACTCGAATGCTCCCAATGCTCCACTAGCAAATAATAACCTGAGAAAAACATGCAAAAACGGTCAACATAAAGTTGGTGAATTCATAGGTTTAAGTAAAAGCAGTGTTGAAATAATTTAAGAAATGTCTTTGTAAGAAAAGTAGCGTTACAGTATTTCAAAGTGTTATTTCCGAAATCCAAGTAGTGATTCAGTAAATCAAGTAATGTTTAGTAGTGGACCACAAGATCGAAGTAATGGTGGACTAAGTACGTATTCCGAAGTCCAAAACAAGTAATAGCAGACTATGTACGTATTCCATAGTCCAAAATAGGTAAGGTAGACAAGAGAAACACATTCATCATGTCCAACACTTTGTATTATTGCACTAAGCTCATGACCCCGAAGCCTTAACTAGTTTGTGCCCCAAATGTATAGGATGCTTGCCAACAACCTAAAAGTATTCTCAATGTTAAATGCACCATGGTCAACTTGTGACCAGAAATTCCAGGTGGGGATTGTCAGTCCCGATAGATCTATCCACAACACTCGCGCTCACTACAATAGCAATTGACGGTTCATGATATAGTAGGGACTTAATTGGCAATAGTGGTAACTTAGGCAATAATATTCAGGCAGTAATCTGGATAGCATACAGTTTAAAACAAAACACTTGTGTCCGTAGTAAAACAATCATGTAATTCCACCCCGTAGAGTTTATAAAACAAGGAGATAGAAATGGGGGCTATGAACTCACAAAGTATTGAAAGGTAATTGTACTGTAGTAAAATATATGAGTTTGTAAACGAGCATGTATTCCCCTCGCGGGTTTATAAAACATTGAAAAGATTGAAATGCGAGACTATGAACTCACAAAGTCCTTGAAAAGTAATCACATTGTTATAAGATAAACGAGTATGTAAAAGAGTTTGTAATGGCCTCTGCATATTCGTTTCTTGCACGAAATCACCATCCTTATAAAATAACCGTTTAAGGGTCAAGACAAAATCTAAAAGGCACATACAAATTCTTAACAAGATTGAATAGCATCCCGTTGATAAGATAATTCCAAGCCACGATATTCACATTTAATTCCGTGACAAAACTTTTATAATGAAAACTTTATTGATTTTATCATGACTTTCCTCAAGAAGTTTATTTGACCCTTGTGTATTTTCGTTACCCCCCGAAGATTGTATCATATCGATTTTATTATCATCATTGCCTTTATCCGATTTTAGATCATCGGGATAAATTATGTTAAAAGGGAATAGATCATTATAGTACAAAACGTTTTGTTTACTTTTCATCATGTTTAGACAACGATGTTTCATCTTTAAAATCAAATTCATCGATATGTTGAGGGCATAAAGTGGGTTCAGTTGAGAAATCGTATTTAGATATAAGAGCATCATTGTAAACAATGGCTGGAAATTCATGTCCTCAAAATCTTTAAAGAAGGCTACATATCATACAATACAACGTGACCTTGGCGTGATATGACAGGCTGTGATGACCATAGGCTCGGGTGATGGAAACAAAGAGATTCCAGAGAGCCTTTATAACCTAGTGATTTAATGAATGTGACAATTGCATCATGTGGAGGTGGTGCAACAAACTCAACGTTAGGAACTTTTGGACATCTCAGTAGAATTTTACGAAAGAGTTCTACACCAATTTTGAACTTCTTGTTATCAAGGTTGAACTGGTATTATTGAAGTTGTCCTTTGATTTTAGAATTAAAAAACAAAACTCTCATGTAAATTTCACGTACATCAGATGTGATTAAAATTGCATTGTAGCAAGGAGAGAGCTTGAGAGTATCCAGAATGACTTGATATGTGGCTTCCTTTTGAGTCTTTGTTGGATCAATCCTCATATTGCATGATCCAATGGTGACTCGATCATTATTAGAGACTAAAGCCTAGTCAAGAGAAACTTGTTGAGTGATTGCTTGATTTATGATTCTGATAAGATTTATCCAATACAGTTCATATACAAAACAGATACATATATCACTTATTAATGATTAAGCATGCTGTAGTTGTTATGGATCATTTGTGAGTATGTTTGAATAAATTAAGCACGAGTTAACACACAATATTGAGAAAGTCTACTATGGTCAATAGTCAATGGTCAAAAGTCAACTAAGATAGTCAACAGACTGATTAGTGGACCACTAAAGTCGAACAGACAGTAACATGGCATAGATCAAAGGTTAAACAACCAATATGATAAAAAGAGAGCATATTTAGCATGGTTTAATACTATACATAAATCACATGATTTAAGGTACATGCATAAATCGCCTGAATTTGTTACCATGCATAAATCGCCTGTATTTGTTACCATGCATAAATCGCCTGAATTTTTAACCATACATAAATCGCCTGGTTTTATAAGCATGCATAAATCGCCTAGTTTAGACATTGCATAAATCGGCTGTATTTTAGACTGTGCATAATTCGCCTGATTTTTTTGACTAACATATTTCGCCTGATTTCAAACACAAAAACTTGACGACAAACTTCTAACAATTCTTATCATTCAAACATTAACAAACACACGAAAATCATGGTTTAATCAATTTTCATCAAGAATTAGTAACATTCGAGCCTATTTGATTTGATTTCAAGAAGTACAAGAGACTAAAATACAAGATTGAGCAACAAGGGTTCTAAAGTGCATTCTATACTAGCCTAGAGGAGATAATACCACACAAGAACATTATAACCAAACTACACATTCAAACACACCTAAAAAATCATGTTTTGAGTTCAAAAAACACAATTATCAAGCCAAGTGTTTCCTAAGTGCTTGAACACGAGTTCCTAGGCATAAACAATCCACTAAGAGATATAATAACACAAACCCATGTTAATTCAAACACTTATATATATTTCCCGACAAATTTCACCACAATATCACTCGTAAATCACAGCGAGTAACCCCCAAAGATAGAACTGTTTCAAACGAGTGTTATTCATTCACCCTAACAACAAAACCGCACCATGGTATTAATTAGACACTAGATAATTTTCAAATCCAATGAACCCTAATTATTGAATATTATGGTTACGAACGAAGTAGGTGAATTAAAACCAATTACTTTTTATTATGATTGGATGTTTAAAGATTAGTGAACAAGTTTTTGTAGTTTACCTATTAGCTTGAAACACGAAACGTTTTCATCTGTTCATGAGTTAGAGGCAATTAAGCGAGTGAGAGGATATGAAATATTTTAAATTGTTGTTTGTGGTATGTGTTAGTTTCGCAAAAGTTTGGATTGATCAGATTTTAAGTTTGCCAAAGTGGCAACTTCAGTCCCTGTGGTTTGAGATTTCTTTTATTTTAAAGTATAACTTATCCTATACCTTAAGTAACTTAGGACATTGACAACACAAGTCCCTCTAGTTGCTAGGATAAATTCTAAGTCTCACCTATTTTTGGCATTCAAGTCCCTAAAGGATTAAACAAATAACAACTAAAGAGCCCCAATTTGAGTTAAATTAAATTAACTCCCCTTTTATATTTACTTTAAATAATTGATCCTAGTTATTGTCTAAAAACCTTTTCCATTTAATTCCTGATTTTTCTTGAAAGATTAGAAAAGATTATTTGATGACACTTTCCCCCCCTCAAATAATGATCCGTTTTCTATTGAAAGAGTTGTGGTCATTGTTTGAGTGGTCGAATTACCTTTGAAAATCTTTTTCTGATGAGAAACTGAGATTACTGATTTGTTTTAAAATACAACACCAACAAAAATGAAGAATTTCTCTTATTTGAAAAATAAAATGCATGACTACGTAATCCTATATAAAAAAAGCGCATGATGTGTACCAAGTATACATGACCTTTACATGATCATAAAATAGATCATGCTCGAGAAATTGAATTCCACGTTGAGAGTCAAGTTATCTTTTTGGTGATAAGTTGCCTTTAAGGTTATAAAACCGTGTTGTATTCTTTAATAACTATCAAGACAATGACATTTTGAAAACACTAGAACTTCCTCTTCTATCTGCTCAACTTCAATTTAGAATAGCTTCGTGTCATAATTAAATGTCATTTTTAAAGCGTAAATATTATCGATGTCAGGAAGAACATTGGTCCATGAAAACATATTTTGGATTTTTTGGATTTTGGATTTTATATTTTCTTTTTCTTCTTGGTTTTATAATTTTTCATTTTCTTTGTCACAAAAATCTAATACTAAAAAATGGAAAATCTTTTGAGTTTTATATTTTTTGATGTGCGAATTGTCAAAGACTTCATACACGAGAAGGTTTTACAACTCCTTAAGACAGTGCACCTAACGTTGTAGTGTAGTATACGGCAAGACTCGGGCTGTTTAAATACGTTCACTTCGGGGAATTAGGTTGGTAAAGGCTTGATCCACGGTCTAATAGAATTCTAAAGTTGAAGGAAGATATTTTTGTAATTTTATAGAAAGCAATAAATCATACAATTAAAGGTTGGTTTGATTTTTAGCTAATATAAACTAATAATATCTAAACTAATGGTAATAACAATAAGATAAAAGATTGTGTCTATTTAATCATGTAATTATCCTTATAATGCTTATCCAAGTGTTTGTTGCCTTTGTCACCCATATGTTTATGATCCTGTAACAATTTCCTACAGCGAGAACGAATACATGAACCCGCCGTCTACTTAGTTATGCCGCTGAGAGCAACGCAAATGCAAGGTAAGTTTAGAAGACTATTACATGGCCCCATAGTGAGTTTACTAAGCTACATGTAAAATCATTAAAAGGTGGATCAACCATATTTAGAGGGCCAGGAGTATGAAGACTGTTGACCCGATGGGTATCCTTTCAACACATCACGTTTTCCCCTAGCCAAATATCAAATCGATTATTGATAGAAAGCTGGATTTTCTAAGACCTAGACTAAGCATATCCATCACAAGAAGCAACATCACTAAGATCTACATTTGTTTCATATAATCATAAATAAACACAATAATAGGTTTAGCCAAGCATGTTAAGAATAAAGCAAGAGCAATAAATAACACAACACATAGATATATTGAATGATTAAGTAAACCTTACTTGATTAAAACATGAATTGGAAGAGGTACAATAGGGTTTTTAAGCCCTAAAATCGTCTCCTATAGCTGCTAAACAAACTATGGTTCGTACCCTCTTTTTATTCTAAAGTTACACACTCAAAACCTTAAATTCGGGTTGGTATATATAAGAAAATTGATGCTACAGCGTCGCGTTTTAATCGTGACGCCATCATAAAATGAATATTCTAGATCTGTGTTTGAGTTGGTGCGGGCTGATGCCGTGTTGAAATATGTGACGCCGTCACTTGATGAGTTGTGACGGCGTCGTGTATGGCTTGTGACGCCGTCTCCAGGCTCTGTGAGCACAAATCTTCAAGAGTCTTGGTGTTGGTTTGTAATCTCATTCGTTTATTCTCCAAATGAGCCCAAGTCACGTGTAATTCATCCAAATGTCTTCCAAATGCGAAATACCTAAAAAGAAACGATTAAGTACCTATTTTGGGCATAAACACGTGATTTTTGGGGTTAAACGACCCCGAAAAAGTGTATAAAATGACACCTCATCATATGTGTGATTTGATTTCTTAAGAACAGAAAGAGAGAAATGTAAAGATCTATTAATATGGAAGGGGCGGATTTTTGTAAAGAGTAAAATTAGGGTTGAGTTATATCTGTGCGCTCGGTAGGGTTATGAAGTATGGTTGTTAATAGCCTTATGATCCAATGGTCTTGGGCCTTCATTGCCGAATGTTATAAATTGATATAGGCTGACATTGTTTTTTTCCTAGTTAAATGTTGATGCATGGAGTCTTACATAAGACATTGTGGATGTTAGTTGTTGGTTAAACAATTTTTAGGCCGGGTATACGGTTTCAAAGTGTTAACCAAATTTTATTGATGGTTAATGCTTAACTAAGTCGAACGTTGTTTTTGAGGTTAATGGTTATATTTAGGATTATAATGACAAAGTGATTACTACACTTAACGGTTATGTTAGATTCAAAGTTAACACAATTTATTTTATAATTATTTTGATAAGAATTATGGTGCACTGGTATGTGCTTAATTACACATACCTTTTACCTTTAAAAATGAGCTAAAATAACCAAAAACGAACTCAAAATGCCAAATATATGCTTGTTTTGCTAATTGTGTTGTGTAGGGAAAGGGAATCTCACAAAAAGGACGATAAACCAAGCAAAAGCGACCAAACCAAGGACACCGAGATTGGAAAATTTTTCTACTTTATTTGTTGTGAAGACGAAAGGCCCAATCAAAAGGTCAAGTCAGCCTCGAGACAGAAAAAGCAAAGAATATATAACTGGAGGGTCAAAAATGCAACCCTAAGTTATATTATTATAGTAAAACCACAGGGTCGATTATGCCAATTTGGGAACTTCATTTATAAAAGAAAGAAAGGGGAAAAGGGAATGAAAAGAAGAAAGATGTGGAGGGGCTTTTCTTGCTAAAAAAACCAAAACATTCCCTTAATCATCTTCAACCTCTCTCTGACAAGCCCAAACTTGTTATAAAACCTCTTCCGCCATTACCAAACCTAGGCCAGCACCCTGTTTTGCTCCATATTCTCTGCCAAAGATCACTCAACATCCTACCAATCATTTCATCACCCTACATATTTCCCCCCAGCTTTTATTAAACGTCCATGTTGGCAATACATATCCATTCCCAAAAAAGCACTTCGGACGGCTGAGATTGTCTCCAAAGAAGTTCAAAAAGAAATCAAAGGCTGGGATTTGCTCTAAATTCTCCTCACACAACTAGCACACTTGGTTTTATCTCTCCAAAGAAGCACAAGATGCAAGTCATATACTTCGGCTATATATAGAGCTTTTTGTTATGCACTATTGATCTATCGTAGGTTTTTAATTTTTAATTTAACTTAGCTTGTTTTCAGTTATTTACAGTTTTTACTTTCAGCTTGTAACACTTTCAAGTTTTAATGCAAGTTTGAGTTTTTAAAGTCACTTTATAATTCCAAGTGTTAAGATTCTTAATTGAGTTGTTTTGTGTTCAAAAGCTCTCAAATAACAGCTTGTTTATCAACTGTTTTAACTAAGTGAACTTAAAAAGTTAAGTAGTTAAGAGAATATCACACCAATCACTCTCAAAAATACCTCAGCTTATGTTATGGATGATAAGCCAGTTTTGGATGGGCTTATAGACTCTCACTAGCTTGTTTTATGCAAGCTAGAGCTTGTAGATTCATTGTTTGACCCTGTTTTGAGCAAGGGTGTAGTAAGTCTCTCTATTTCTTACTTTACTTGTCTATTGCAGAATTGTTAGTTTATTTGTTAAAACTGCTAGTTATAAGTTAACACTGCTAGGCTAATTGATGCTTATTTAAGTGCTTTTTTATGGATTGAAAATTGCTTATAAGTGTTTTACTTTGTTATTTGATAATCTGTTTTTAATTAGTTTGAAATAAAAATGATTTTTGGAAATGTTAAAGGCTGTTTTGAACAAGCAGTACTAACTTGGAGTTAGTACTGCTAGTTCATTTTAGGAACAGTACTAACTTAACACTACCAGTACTAACTCCAAGTTAGTACTGTTAGTTAGTACTGTTAGTACTGGCAGTTCAATTTAGCTCATCAGCTTATTATTTCAGCTTGTTTAAGATTTCTTTAGCTTTTTAGAGTAGATTAAGCTTATTTTAGTGTACTGTTTTCAGTAGAACTTATTTGTCTTTTCAAAATAACTTTAAGAGTTTATCAGTTTTAGTTTTCTAGCTTATTTATCATTATAGTCTATTCTGGTTGCTTATTCTTATGCTTAAGTGCTTATTTTGGGTAGTTAGCCTTCTGTTTTAGCTTATTTGCTTATTTCTTGTTTAATTGTGTTTTGTTAAGGCTAGCAGTACTAACTTATAACTAGCAGTACTAACTCTAAGTTAGTACTGGTAGTTAGTACTGGTAGTTAGTACTGGTAGTTAGTACTGGTAGTTAATACTGGTAGTACTGTTGTTAGTACTGTTGTGTTTCTCTTGTTTTAATTTAGCTTAATTGCATGCTTAATTTGCTTATTTAGATTTAGATTAGCTTATTTGTCTGTCTTAAGCTTATTAGAGCTTATTTGTGCCTTAGTGTAAAAGTTTTTAGTGTTTTGCCTTTAGTAGCTTTCATACTTGTTCTAGCTTATGTCCCTTGATTATCTTTGTGTTCATTTGCCTATTAGGTTTAGTACCCAATCATATTCACATCCTGGTCATATTCAAACATAATTCATCAATCGTCTTTCGATATTCCATTCTAGCCTCGTTGGGACATAACGACCCGGAGTTTCTCTATACTGCTTCCGGTTTTCTTGATTTTGTGGGTCTTGATCCTTGTTATATATTTATAGATGTCTATATTATTTTTATATAATAAGGTGTAAGTTCGACGTAACCATGCACGTTCAATTGATGCACTATATGTTTTAGTTAGAATAACTTTCTTTTATGTCTGACCGATTTAACACTAAAAATCAAGCCCTTCCAAGGATAGTACAATCACAGATGAAGACATTGACAGAATCATTGCTAGAGGATGAGAGGCGACTGTAAATCTTAATGGCAATATGAAAAAGTTCACAGAAGATGCAATTAAGTTCAGAATGGGTGAATGATGCAGGTATGAATTTAACAATAGTTCGCATAAGTAACAATCAAATTTTTCTCAAAGACCAAGCCCGGTAAGAAGTTGAAACTATAAGAATTGTAACAAGAGTGTAACAATCAAATTTTGCCATAGACTAAGTCCGGTGCAATCCACGAGTGTCGACAAGCCTCGTAAATAATATTTTTTATTTTACATTTATATAAAAAACTATTATATAAATATTATTTTTCTTTCATATTTAATTTTAGAAATCTATACTAAACCCAAATCCTAAACCAATTCCAAATCTAAATCTAAACCCGTATACATACCAAACACACCCTAAATATTTTCAAATCTAACACTACCCATTTTCTTAATTTTCACAAAAAAACCAATCTTGATCCTCAAAAAACACTACCCAGTTCCTTCACAAAAAACCCATTCTTGAACCTAAAAACACTACCCATTTGCTTAATGATGATTGCAAGGAAGCGAATAAAGTTCTGTTCCATCTTCATATGTGCTTAGACATATGTGATGGTGCATAAAAAACATTGCAACATCTCCACCCGTCGCCACGCACCCAACCGTCACCACCCATCCGTCATCACCCTACCGTCACCACTCATCCGTCATCACCCTACTGTCACCAACCCATCTTTTAATATATCATCACCCTACCATTACCAACTATCTTGAATCCATCACCACCCACCCGTCACCAACCCATCATCACCACCACAACCAAGATCTGGAAAAAATGAGTGATGGTTTTATCTTGTTTTGTGTTTGATAATAATTGGTTATTTTAGATTTTGAATGAAAGAGTTTTGTCTGAGTTTTAGATAATGAGGAAATTAGTTTTGATTGGGTTTTCATTGAAATAGTTTGTGTTTTTTAGTGTTTGAATGACGATGTAGAATTAGAATAGGAAGAAATGCAATCACTTTAATTAAAAAGTCAGTATTATTAATAAAAAAATAATAAAGTAATGCCATGTCTATATTTAACCGGTATCAACGGGTTAAAACATACGGAGTAACTTATGTAACCGGTCACCAAATCTTGAGTATCCTTTTTGTAACAAAAAAAACTTTAGTAATTTAGGTGAACATTTGACCAAACTTTAGTAACTTTTTTGTTTATTAACCCTATCTCAAATGCCAAGCCTAAATTGCAATTACTCGACCAATATATGTGTTATGCATAGCATTGTAATCAAATTACTTGAAACGCTTCAAAAAAGGCGTCATGCCTCGCGCCTTGTCACGTCTCATCTCGTGCCACGGTGAGCTGGCTCCTAGGTCTATTTCGTAACGTGAAAGTCACGCCTTAGCGGCTTCATAACGCGCCTTAAAGAATCCTTCTTACATCTCATTTCTCCCTCTCACATCACACTAGATGATTCATGCCGTCTAACGTCATCCTCAACCCCCTTTCTCGTACTTCCCTCAATGGTGTAGGTATTAACCAATGTAGGGATGAGAATGATACCAGATTGGTACCAAACCTGTACCGAATTGATTGTACCGAATTTTTCCTGAACATGAAACCGGTGTACCGGTACCATAATGAACAGGATTCGGGTATCGGAACTGGTACCGATACTCAGTACCGGGAAATCGGTACCTATCTGGTACTTCCCGTTTTTTGTTAGACCAAAAACAAAATTATAGATTTCACGCTAGTAACTTTCTATGACAACAAAAAAATAAGATATAACGTGCATTTTTGAGTGATTTCGAACCGAGGGTTCATTATCATAACCAGAATCCTATTCATCAGTATTCAATATTAAGGTTTCTTTAAAAATTATGTCATACATAAAATCTGTATATGCGAATTAAATACTATAGATTATGGTTTTCACACCAATCAACACACATATACATGAAATATAGAAAAGAGGAGAAAGGGAGAGATGGTGGCGAGTGTTTGGATAATCTTTTGATTACACACATAAAACACACACTCAAACACCCTCTCTATGTGTAGAGAGGGTATTTATCTATCCTTGGTGGGCCATGGGCCTTCCTATGGGCTTCCATGGGCCGGGCCTTTGACTATAACATAGTCTTAGACTAGCGGACTTGCCTAATGGACTAACTATTACACGCTTTATAGTGACTAACTATTACAAGTCTCGTGAGATCGATAATGATCGTCATTTCACTAAAAATGAATTCTTAATAATCTTCCCCTACAGGACGATCATTGATATCTCATAAATGATCAACACTTTTGGATTTCCTAATAATCTCCCCCTAACGGGTGATCATAGAGATCTCTCTTTGTGACTTTGATCTTTGATCTTTGAGGCTTCTTGTCTTGATCTTGAGTCTTTCTCGTGTAATAGTTGTACTAGCTCTTTTTGTTCCAATCATGCACTTTGTGATCTTGATCTTGACCTTTTCTTTGTCTTTGTCTTTATCTTTTAACTTTGCCTTTAAGATCTTTCATTATTACATGATCATCCTTGTAATACTTCGCCTTCTTGCGATCTTGTGTCTTTGGACAACATGCTCATACTTTATGTCATCTTGAAAGCCGTCTAACAATCGTCCTTAACAATCTTTGTCTTGATAATCTTGATATCTTTAAGGAAGATGTTGAACATCAGAGTAGCAGAAGTCTTTATCTTGAGCTTTCTTGATCACTTGAATCTTTAAAGTCTTGAGTATGAGCATGTGGTTATGAATCTGACTCAGCTAGAATGAGATAACACCACCATTTTATAACCTGAAATTAAAGGTTAGTAATAAGCACAGTTATAGACGAACATGACTTTGTCATTCGTCAAGTATAGGTAGCGTTAACCTTTAGTTCCGTGAGGACCGACCTGTGATCAGGTAGGTTCAATTTAGAAGAACCTCCTTGACAGGATTTCCAGCTTAAAGTATTGGATCCTCTGACATGGATTGAATTAGATTCACCATACTTGCTTGTTCTCGTTATCGGAACGTCTCAAAGCAGACAGTACGATAAGAGTGAATTGATTAGTTACTCTCTTATCGATTGAGTCGTCAATTCATAAATTAGACCAAATCGATATCTAGTTGTCACAAGTTTGATCCATATAGGATTGCACAACTCACCTACCACAGTTCTGTTAGATGTTGACACTAGAAGGATTTCCATTCGTCACTGTGAAATGCTAAAGAGCACCACTCTGAATGTTCTGGCAAAATCACGAGGATAATGCGTAGGACTCTAAGAGATCACTTGTGTTCTTTGATTGTGAACACCAAGTGTATTTTGGAATTTTTTCTTAGTGAGATTTATTATTGATCTCTTTTGGCTCTAGACTCAATAAGTGCGTTTTGGTTTTAGTGATCGAAGGCTGGAGCTGATTGTCACCTTTTCAATATCAACTAACTCGGAGTGAGAAAGCCGATAGAAACGTATTAATCTCTGTGAGAAATGAAACAAGAGTCTTTTAAGAGACCTTGAGTGGCTAGGAAGGGTTGTGCATTGCATCACTAGGTTCCATGATGACTATCTTCAATACCAAATATCATCTTTGTAATATCCGATAGATTATGTATTGACCCGGTTCTGCCTAAAGTGTAAGGAGGGCTTCTTTCTTTTCACCCTTTATCTTTACATTTCCTTTTCAATCTTCAACCTCTTTAATGTTTACCAAGACGTCATTACTATCATCATGTTATGATTGTTCCGGTGATAACTCATGCCTTAGTCAACATTTTTCCCATATTCTCATTCAACTCTATCTTTCCTAAGGACTTCTAATTCTATCTAATAGAATGTCCTTGGGTAGATCCCTCTGTGTCTGGTTGGATCATTGGATGTATACCTAACCTTAACCACTTTATGACTTCATTGCCGTCGTAAATTAGTTGGTAGTTGGGTATAAAGATTGAAACCATAAAACCATTGAAAATTAATCAAAGTGTTTGATATGAATCAAAATGTTTGACACTTTTAAGGTTTCATATTTTAAGAAATGCCCCCCCTACACATGTGCATCGATATTCAAAATTATTTCGCACATGTAGGAAAGAGATCGTAATTGAGTCAAAGGCGATCACATTTTTAATCCATTTTAATCCAATTTTCTCTCTCTCAAAATAGCATACCGTAGATGTTTTTGATATCAATGGAATAAAAATGGCTATTTGAGAATTTTGAAAGCACATGGGAGAAAATGGTTATTGCATGATTAATATTGGAACATTTTCTCTTCTCTCCCCCTTAATAAACGAGGGAAAGAGATAGTGTCGAGTACACAATTTTTGAAAGATTTTAAATTTATTAAAAAATTCTTGAGAAAAAATTATAGTCAGATACTAAATGTTTTGGATACATAGAATTTGACTTTTATGAGATGTATCCAACAACATTTAAAAGGATTTAGTTTTAAAAAGATCCCCCTCAAAAATTGATCCATGAATAAAAATGATTCAACTTTTGAAAGAATCATGAGATGGGAGTGTTGAACACACAATTTTAAAATATTTTGAAAAAATCTTTTGATAAATTCTTGAAAAATTGTGTTCAACGGTTTTGAAAACCAATGTTACTTGATCTTTAAAGACTTTGAATGTCTTTGAATTGATGTTTTGTTTCAGCTCAAGTTCGAGAAGTTGTTATCTTCTCGTTGTTAGGATAAATGTACATAAATGTACACTTTCCTTTTTTTTAATTCCGAGTTCTAAGAAAAAATACTTAGTCAAAGTTTTGAGCAAACTTGTGAAATTTTGATAAGTATGCTCGAAAACAAGAAGATTTATCTTCTTTTGAAGGTAAAGCGCACTGAAGCGTACACTTTCCTTTTATTTGAAAACCGAGTTATGCACAGATGTGTACACAAGTCATTATGATGAGCAAAATTTTGAAACATTTTTTAAACCTTTTTGAAAAATTTTGAATAAATTTTGCTCAAAAAACAAGAAGATTTCTCTTCTTTCCTTTAAGATAAGTGCATTGACACATACCTTTTCTTTTCTTTGAAACGCGGGTTTTGTACAAAAGTATACGAAAGCCATTGACTTGAGCTATAAAATTTAAATGTTTTGATAGAATAGCTCAAGACTGAAAAGATTTCTCTTTTCATTGTTAAGGATAGATACACTGAAGCGTATATTTTCCTTTTATTTGAAGCACGAGTGTTGACCTGAATTAGCCAATAGCCATTATGAAATCAAATTAGACAGCAACCTTTGGAACCCATTTAAGCACGGTGCTAACGGGTTTACCAAATTTCGAAAACTCTGGTCTCGGGTGTCTTCCAGTGGTCTCATTTAAAGATTGTGTCAATTCGATGCAAAGAAGTTGAATTCCAACGAGGACTAGAAACCGGTGTTTCATTTAGAAATAATGCTCGTGGAATCAAAGGAGATTTAAAATTCCTTTTGTTTTTCCATTGATTATAAAAATTAGGATTTTCTTGTGGAGTTTTAAATCTTGACGAACAAGAAGATTTCCATCTATTGTTGAAACCTGATGTTTCATTTTGAGAATTCATTTTAGAAATGAATGGAAATCTTTCATTGTTTGGAATTTTGAAAGCAGAGTCATTCTTGTTTTGCAATGAAAGCATTTCTGATTTTGAATATTTGAAAGGTTTTGAATGACTTTGCTTTGGTCTCCACACTTGCTTTACCGGTGTAAAATGAGAGTTTAGAGTTTGAAAAAATCTTATTTTTCTTTCTTGAATCACTTGAGTTCAAAAACTTTTGAGAAGTAGGTGTTTCATAAACTTGAGGTATCTTAGAAAACTTCCTATCTTTTTGTAAAGAATAGGTTGTAAACCGAGACACTCTCTTTGGAAATGATTTGAAAGATTCACCCGTGTAAATCTTTGGTGAAACACTTACTTTTGGTGTTGAAAAGTTCGAAACTTGAGATTTCCCTTTGTCCCGATTAAGATAATCAAACTTTTCTTTTAGAGCATTGTATGAAGTTCTCAAATCACTATATTCCTTTTGATTTGAAATAAGATCTTGTGATGCAAATTTTGATTCTAAATAAGCAATTTGTTTCAAAAACTGTTCTTTTTCAGCTTTAGAATCTTGAGTCTTATGATCCGATTGTCGTTCAAGGACAACTCTTGTCTTTTCAAGTTTTTCAAAATACGTTTCGAACTTGTCCGTTTTCTTTGAAAAAACAACTTTGGCATCCTCGAAATCTTTTGTTTGTTGAGCTAAAGACATTTCGAGCTCCTTAATCTTTGTTTCAAAACTTGGTGTTTCATTTCTGAAAATAATATTTTTCTCCCCCGATTCTGATTCAACATTCGAGGGATCAGAATCGTACAAAGGTTTTTGAAGGAAATAATTGGAAATTCGAGAGTCAAACTTTTTCTTTTTTATTGATTCAATCATTTGAAAAACATTATCAAACTTTTTATTCGCAAATTCAGAAAATTGATAATTTAAATTTTCTGCTTCATTTTCAGAGACTTTTAAACTTTGTGTTTGAACTCGTGACTTTTTGATTGAATCAAACAAATTTTTGTAAACCAACTTTAAGTGTTAATTCTATTTAACTAATGAAGTCACTTGATGTTTCAACTAAATGTTTTGAGTTTCAATCTCATCAAATCAAATTTAAGTTTGACATCATCACATTGATTAATTTCATCCCTTGAAGTTTGAATTGACTCAAACAGATCTTTATAAGTCTTTTTCAAATGTGCATTTTCGATTTGTAATGACACCAGAAAATTCTCATTTTCTGTTTGCATTATTTTCAAAGAATTGTTTTCTTGAATCTTATGTTGATGAGAAATTTTAAAAACAATACTTTGTGCCTCCAGCTTTGAAAAATCATTTTAAAGCTGGGTAATGGTCTTTTTGAGACAACAACTTTTATTTTCCAAAGAAGAATTTTGTTCAAACATCTCATTCTCATACACATGGCTATATGACTCTGATATGGCTAACTCAAACTGGGTTTTGAAGAATTCTATATGAAAGTCTAAAATTAAACACTTTCCATCAAACTCGTCTTCTAGAGACATGACGTACTTTAAGTCATTTTTTATTTCTTTGACAAGACTCTTTTCAAAGCAGTTTAGTTGAAGATTGATGTTTTTAACTAGTGGTTCAAATTCATCAGACAATTTATTTCTAACTCTCGTATTGATGTTTTGTTCATAACTATATTCAAAATTCATTCTGAATAATTCATCTCGATTAAGTTCTAATTTTGAAAATGTTTTCTCTTCAAACTTGATCATTGCTTGCTTGACATAGCAAAAGTATTTCATTGGAAGATTGTTCCAAAGATTTGGATCATGATCTCACAATTGAGCTTGTTCCAAATGTTCTTTCAAAAATTGAGTTTGTTCTTTTCAAAGAAACTTTTAGTGGTTCTTCAAATTGAGTCTCATCATATACAAAGCCATGATATGAAAGTGGGGATTTTCATTCGTTTTACTTTTAAACATTTTTCAGCTTCACATTAATGTTATACAAGCATGGTGCTAACTCCTTGGCTTTGTTTAGTAGACTTAGGTTCACATCATCTTTTTGGTTCTCAAAGCTAAGACCTTGTTTTCCCGTAATAACATTGTCTTCTTTTGGAAGTAACATTCGATTAGTCTGATCAGTTTGTCCTGCTTTTCGATGTCTGTTATCCAAATCGTTTATTTATTTCAAAAACTCTTGATTTTTCTTTTCAAGTTCATTTTTACTTTTTAAAAGCGGTTGGACATATTCATCATAGTTTTCATTTTCCTGGGTGAATGTCTTATCTTTTTCACAAGCTTGAAATTTAAGGTTTGAAATTTCATCATTTAAAAGCTTAATCTTTTTGCAGTATTCAGATTCAATTGTCATATCTTTTTCAAAATGCCTTTCTTTTTCCTTATATCTCTCAAGCTCGTTTGTCAATAAGGCATTCGCTTGTTGAGCTTCACGATTAACCTCATTACATTTTTCAACATCACATTTAAGGTTATTGATCAGGGAAGCAAAGAAGGCACGATGTTGCTCATAAGCTACATAATCATGTTCTTCTTTATCTCTATCCGGATCCATATTTGGTATATAAGAAATAATATTACTATTATTCTTATTCACCTCATATGTGTCAGGAGTAGATTCAGGTTGTTCATGACTTTTGATGTGTGCTTAAACACACATCATTTTAGCTTAAGAAAATACTATAAAACAAACTAATAACCCTTAAATATGAGTAATTATATTGGAAATATGTTTGGAATATGTTATTATGTCTTGTAGGTACAAAGGATTGAAAAGAAAGCAAAAACGGTAATTTTTGGGTGAGTTTCGACGACATTTTCACGTTTATCGAGATTCAAGCGAAGCCGTAAAAATTTCGAGAGCACTCCATTAGATAGAGCACGAAATTACGAATCCAACGATACCTTCCTCGCCTCTTGAACATCTCTTATTTGAACCAGTCCTAACCTATTTGGACCCTTTATTAATTCTGACCCGGCTCAAGCTATTTATACCTTAAATAGAGTTATTTGTATAATGTATTATGATGGACACCTCTAGCGCAGTTGGGCTTAGGGTGTCCATTGTGTATACAACCTCAAGGTCGTAGGTTCGACTCGTGCTGGTGCACTTTGTGGTATTAATACCACATGCCACGTGACCCACTTTGGTGGTGCCACATGGCAACCCGACCCGACCCGAGATCCGACCCGACCCTTTGACCCATTGACCTGCCACATCAGCAATGACGTGACAAGTGGGTCCCATCTCTAACATGTGCCACGTGGCAGGTTTGACGCGTCTGAATTTCAGCAGGTACGAGGTTTGTTAATCGAGCCAATGATTGGTTCAGAGGGGTTCAAGTACGAGGTTGGCTCGAGATCCGAGCCACTGATTGGCAATGAATGCAGTACGAGGTTCTAGAAGATGAGGTACGTGTCGGCTCGTGATTGGCCTAAACGCGTCGATATTATCTCTTCCCACCTTCCTGGAAGTTGCCAAAAGTGCGTAAACAGCGAAATGACTATTCTACCCTCGCCTCCATTTGGCTTTATAATCAACCATCCGGGCTTCATTTTGAGCAATTAGAGTGAGGAATAAAAATACATACAGTAGATTTTTAGCTTAAGTTTTAGCTTATTTTAGGATTTTTGTAAAAGTTGTTCCAGCTTATTAGCTTATTGTATTTGACTCATTTGGCTTAATTAATGAAGATGTTGTTTATTAAGGTTGGTATCACTTGAGTGCTTATTTCTTTTGCTTATTGTATCTCATTTCCTTTTTCTTCCTAGCTTATTTTCAAAATAAGTTCCTTAATAACTTATTTCGGGCTTATTTCTGGTTCATTCAAATAAGCTTCCCCAATAGCTTATTCGGATAGGCGTTTGTTTGGTTTGTTTATAATCTATTTCCTTTAGATTTCGATTCAAAATAAGTTGGATGCCAAGAGTGTTTAGCTCGGCTTATTTCGATAAGTCTTTGGACAACCTTATTTTTTGAGAGCTAATTTATGGTTATAGCTTATTTGATTAGTTTAAATCTTTGTGGTTTCGGTTTGAAAAGGTATTCGGATAAGATAAGCCATAGCTTATTCGAATAAGTTTTATATATCTAAGCTTTCGGTTTAACTAAGCTTTCTAATAAGCTTTATTATAGTTTTATCCGAGTAGCTATTTACAAGTAGTATAATTACTTAGTTTATTTTAAATAGTTAAATAGTGTTAGCTTAATCTAGTAGCTTATTTTCTAGATCTAATCCTTAAATATACCCGTCTCTCGTTCACTTTTTGGAGTTGAACACCTTAGTTTCGGGTGGATTTTGATTTAGAATTTTAAACTAGCTTATTGTCTTTAGATTAATTCCTAGCTTATTATTAATATCTTGTTCAATATAACTTTTATTGTTGTGTGTTGATGAAACCTTCTACATCTAAGGCGAGGAGTTTAAGGGTAATATAAGCTAGTTTTATTTCTATGTTTAGAGCTTTACTAGATTTTACAAGCTTATTAGTATATAAAGTTTTTAACTTTACCATCTAATAAGTAAAATAAAGTCGAATAGAGAAATAAACTTGGAATTTCACTTGGTTTATATAATCGGGTGGTTATTTCGTTATCGTCGCATCGATCGGGTTCTACTTTTTTTCTCATTTCAATATTAAGTAGTTGTAGTTTAAATTAGCTTAATATGTCTATTCTTGTTGATTTGATTGTTAGCATGATTAGTGAGTTTTTTTATATATGCTTGTTAAGTGAGTAGTGTTTAGTGAATTAAGTGTGAAATTAAAAAGGGATTGTTGATTAATAATTTTTGAATTATTTATATTTATTATTTGATTGTTTTTACGGGCAAAATCCGTTAGGATAATCAAGCATTAAATCTAGTAATTAAGACCAAGATAAGAAATTGTTTTCAAAATAAACCAATGTTGTGAGAAAATGGTTTTTTCGACGGGTATTAATTCATCAATAAAATCTTATCTTCACACTTAATGATCTAATCGCCTCACTTGACAAGCATATCCGTTTTATATATATCTTAGATCTATTTGCTTGAGTTTAATATTACTTAGTCTTATTATAGTTTATTATTATAATTAGTATAAAAACCAAACCAAAAATATTTGATAATCAAGCATCTAATAGAAAACAATAACGTGAATCTCAATTCAATTCTCACCGTGGATACGACATTCGGAAGATAGATTCTTACTTGTCCTCAAGTAATTATTTTATCTAACGGGAAATACTTATACTATTACTTCGATATATTTTCTTATATCAAGTTTTTGGCGCCGATGCCGGGGAGAGTTGTACGATTTTTGCGTTGTGTTTCGAGTTAGTGCCTTGAAGATCCTTTTTTTTGAAAGTTTATTTTCGTTTTAAAAAAATATAAAAATAAATAATATATATATATATATATATATATATATATATAAAAAATGTTTTTATATCATGTTATATGTATATATATATGTTATATGTTAATATAGATTTATATTAAAAATATATATAAATTAAAAAATCTAAAAATATTTTCTAATTCTATTTTATCTTATATAGATATTAAAAATACCAAAAATAATTTTATTTCATTTTTATTTTCTTTATAAAAATCCAAAAGAATTATATATCTTATTTCTTTTTAGTGCATGAGCACTCGTTCTTCTACTTCCAATCTTGTTGCTCCTTTTTCGGATCCCGAGAGCGTTATACGAAATCGTCGAAGAAATATTGGTGATCCGTCACTCTTATTTGATTTTGAAGAAATTAATATGAATCCTAATAGCAATCTGGGACCGCCTCCTGCGGGTCCTATTCTTCAAAATCATGGTCCACCAGGACCTAATCTTCAAAATCCGGCTCCCGATCTCCGAAAGATGGAGGAGCTGTGTCAGCCGACAATGAATGGCCAGGGCGGACCGATCACTCTCGTTAACATTCAGGCTACGAATTTCGGACTTAAGAATCACATGATTCAACAAGTCCAAAATAGTTGTCAGTTTCACGGATTACCGGGTGATGATGCGAATAAGCATCTCGACAAATTCTTGACTATCACCCAGAGTATGAAGAAAAATGGGGTCACGGATGACGCCCTGCGCTTATACCTATTTCCTTATTCTTTGACACATCATGCCACCACTTGGTTTGATCATCTTCCAAAGAATTCTATCCATACCTTCGAGGAGATGGTTTCTAAATTTCTTTCTAAATACTTCCCTCCTTCTATGTTAACAAAATTAAGGAATGATATCAGTAACTTCCGACAACTTCCTGATGAATCTTTATGCAAAGCTTGGGGAAGTTACAAGTTGTCGATTGACCGGTGTCCTAGTCAAAATATGTTACCTGTCACTCAAATAGATACATTCCATAGCAGGTTAACTTTGAGACACCGGGATATAATCAATGCTGCTGCTGGAGGCACCTTTATGAAAAGGTGACCCGAAGAGTGTTATGATCTAATCAAAATATGACCACCCACCACAATGAATGGGATTCCTCAGCTCAAAGGGGCGAGTCATCTAGCTCGATCACTTATTCATCTCCTGAGATTACAGCTCTTACCCAGCAAATTGCTAAAATGAACAAAATTTTTCTAAGAATGTGCCAATCTAATCAACAGGTTAATATGGTTAACCCGAGTTGCAAGACTTGTGGTGGTCCACATCATTATTCCGAGTGTCAAGCTGCCGGTGGCTTCACTCAAGGGGACATATATGCTGTTACGGGAAAATAAAATATGGGAGGTAACTTTTACCAACCTCAAGGAAACCATAATCTCTTAAGCTATCATTCCAACAATTATCTTGGACCGCTCGGTTTCAATCAAGCAAATAATTCAAATCAAAATAATCAAAACTTTCAAAACAAGAGTAACCATAATCAGTAACAAAATCGTTCTAATCAAGGTTATCAAAATTAAGGATTTAATCAAAATAATCGAGCTTAAAATTTTAACCAAGGGAATAATTACAATCAGAATCAAGGCTTTAACCAAAACCAATGTCAAACTTTTAATCAAAATCAAGCTCAGACGAATTTTAACCAAACTCTAAATTTTCCATCTACAAATGAGATATTGAGACAACATATAATTGCTTATGATGCTAAGTTTCAATTATTAGCTAACCAAATGGCAAAAATGGAAAAAGCTTCTAATGAAAGACATCAGGGTACGCTGCCTAGCAACACCATTCCTAACCCTCAGGAAGAAGTTAAAGTTATTACCACACTGAGTGGTATGACTTTGGCTGGACCCTCAGTTCCACCCCCTCCTTCTTCTTCTTCTTTATTCTAGGAGGTGGAAGAGACCCTTAGCCCATAACCATGGAGCAGGTGCACATTTCAAGTTCATAAAGTACCACACGTATCCCATCTCCGGTAATCCAGCCAGCTCCCGCTTCTAAACCAAATGAGATTCTTGAGCGAGATCCTCATCAGCCTCCTATCCCTTATCCTTCGAGGTTGAACAAGGATAAACTTCTAGAATTGGCTAATACTCCTCTCAATGAGAATTGCTTAGCGGTCCTCCTTGAAAAGTTACCCAAGAAACTTAGTGACCCTAGGAAATTTCTCATCCCTTGTGATTTTAGTGAGCTTGAGGAATGCATGGCCCTAGCCAATCTAGGTGCCACCATTAACTTAATGCCTCTATCTGTTTGGAAAAAGTTAATGGTACCTGAACTTATACCCACTTGTATGACATTAGAGTTAGCTAACCGATCAGTTTCTTACCCGACTGGTATAGCTGAGGATGTCTTTATGCAAGTGGGTAAGTTCACGTTTCCTGCTGAATTCGTTTTCGTTGACTATGACATCGATCCTCGTGTTCCCCTTATCTTAGGGAGACCATTCTTGAGGACGGCCTGTGCTTTAGTCGATGTATACGGAGAAGAGTTGATTCTTAGAGTCGGAGATGAAAAATTAACCTTTAATGTTGATAGCACTTCGAAATATCCTCATAAGCATGGAAATGAGTCAATCAATATGATTGATATCATTGATACTACATGCGAGGATCATTTTCCCAAAGTGTTCACTATTCAGAAATTGATTCATCCTTTGAGTAGCAGTCCCGCTCCTTCTTCTGATCTTATTATCGTGTCTCTTACCTCCTTTGAGGATATTGACTTACTCTTGGAATAGACCAACGCATTTTTTGCTCTTGATTCGATACCACATTATATTGATGATGGAGTATATGATTCTGAGGAAGATATCCTTTTTCTTGAAAACTTATTAAAGGATGATCTCCTAGAAGCAGAAAAGTATGAGATCAATCCTCTTATAGGGGAACCGTCTGATACCTTTTTAATGGGGGACGAGGAAATCAAATTTAATATTCTTAAGGATATTGATGACCCCATTCCAATCTCAAGGGTATCCGAGACACCCATGGATTCTCTTGACTCTATTTTGGATACTTTTGATTTGGTATTCAACAATCCTTTATTCGAGCTTGATTCTTAGTACTCTTTGAATTATGATAATTCGATCTTTGATATTCAAAACAAGGATAGTGATGAGTCTGAAACGGAGACCATAATGAATGAGGTGCAAATTAATGATTCATAAAGTACCGCTCAAATCCCACCTCCGTTTGAAGATTTAAGTATTAATGTACCCATGCATGACATAATCCTATCACGATTTCGTCATGGCATGGTTGATTCTTCTTGTTTATCATTCTATCCTGGCCTTCTTTTTCTTGAGGGATTCTCCAAATCTCACTCGCTAGATTTATTCGAGCTAGGAGATGAAAGTGTAATGTTTGATCCTAGAACAATCACCATTAATGGCCGCATTAAGCACTACCACGGGAGGGACATCCCTGCTTTGCAAGGTTATCAAGATTGGGATCCTACCCAGGATCATTTTCGTCTTTGCAAGATTGAGATAGTTAAGTCGGATCGGAATCGTAAGATCCTACTATAATATCTTTGTCTTAATAGTCTTTGTAATATTATACAAATGCACAAATTATTATATTTCATAAACCCAAAAGTTTATAAATGTTTCATAGAAATGTTGTCCTAATTATGATTATGAAATGTTTAAGAAGATTAACATGTTGTTTTTTAAATTCTATGAAACACAACCCAAAAATTGTAGTTTATGGTTTGAGAAAAGTAAGATCGGATCGGAGTAGATCTTAAGATCCTATGGTCAAGATCGGGATCCTATAAGATCTTATGCACACAAAGATCCTATGTAAGATCGATACTATGTAAGATCTAGGATTAATTTATTGTTTTATGTAGTATCATAAAATCGTAAGATCCTAGATTATGTTTGGATCTTAGCAACCATGTACTTTTGGATGTCCCTGTTCTCCAATCTTTATTTCCTAATGAATCAACTAGATTCGGGGGCTATTGGCTAGTCAGTAATGATAGTGACGGTTCATATTAAGCACTTCTCGAGAGACCCCATACCGTTGTTTATCGTTCAGATTAGAAGTTTTTCTTATAATTAGTTAGTAGTATTATTTATTAAACTATGTTATGGGGCAGTGCTTTTCTCACAGGTTGTGTTTGGTTGGGGATTAACGATTTTGCTTGCTGGGTTTTCCTTATGGATCTTGTAGACCAAAGTGATGGTGTATATACTCAACTTGACTCACAGGCGTTTAAGCTTTTTAATGATGTATTGCTTGTGTTATTTTTTATATCTGATCTTGTGTTTCAATCTCTCTCTATTCTACTCTACACTCTTATATATATCATATCATATAAAATTTACTAACTCTATCTTTATTTTGTTTTTGATTTTTGATAGATTATTATATATTATATATATATATATATAATATATATATATATTTATATATATTTATTTATATATACATAATATTTATAACATTACCTATTATTACATCTATATATAAAATTATACATATTATACATATATATATATAACATACATATTTATAATATATTATAAATATATACTTATATATATAATTATATATTATATATATATATAATATTATATTATATATATACACTCATCACATATATATTATATCAACACTTATATATTTTACTTATATAACTATACATTTTTATTATACTATTTTATTTATACATATATTTAATATCTACTAATGTTTAAATATATTGTATGTATTCATATATATTATGTATTACATATTTTTATGTATATATATATATATATATATATATATATATGTATATATATATTATATATATATAGTTATATATTTTATTTTTATTATATATATATATATATATATATTTATGTGTATATATAATACTATATATATATATTATATATATATAAATGGATCAAAAAAATTTTTAGAGCGTAGTATACTTAAGGCGTGACACGCAGGGACTAATAATGAAATGTTTAGGATTTGTTTTAGTTGTACTTAGCCTATTTATAACCTCTATTTTTCCCATTCGGAGGGGTGAGGGGATTCTTTTCGTTTCATAAGCTGGGGGTTGTGTTTCTCCCTCTTAGAGAAAAATACAAACATCTTTCCTTTCTTCTCTAAATATATTAAAATACTTTCTTATTTGTTTAATCCCCCGACCTCAGGATCTCCTGTTAGTAGTGATTTTCTTATATTATTTTTTATAAGTGTTGGGCATTCAAAGCCAAGGAGCATTTTGGGTTCTGTTTTGCTTATTAGGGTTTTGTTCGTGGCTTATTAAAGCTTTTCAGAGCTTATTAAATCCATTCATGGCTTATTTTTAAGCCAAAACAGTTGGTTGATGTATATTATATTATTTTATGCAAAATGCTTGGAAAACTTTCTTCTCTCTAATGTTTTTAGTCTTTTGCACAAATGGTTTGTGGGTTGGTTATCAAAGCTTATATCAAAGATTTTATGGTTCTTTTGATGCTTTTTACACAAAATTGAGCCGGAAATTTTTGTGTGTTTAGTATTTTTTAATTAAAATTAATTTAAAAAACACATTAATGTTTATGTTTTTATGGTAGATATTTGACCTTAGGATACTTGGTTGTTTGTACAAAGAAGAGAAAATCGAGTAAAATAAAAAAAGGTCAAAAAAAACAAAAAGATAACAAATAAAGAGTGGGTTTTTTTTAATGTGATTCAAAAGTTGGGGTTTTTTTTTTTTGGAATTTTGAATCCATCGATTTATACGCTTTGAAGAGGTGGTCTTATTATACGGTTTTTGATATACGCCGTCATGCAGCCGGGCGATTTTATTTGCTTGAAGACGCGGGCGTTTTATTAATGGCTTGATATCTGACGTATTTATAGTGTTTTTATTTTTTTTTTTTTTTTCTAGACGGTGATTTTTCGGTTTTATAGTACGGACGATTTATACGGTATTTGACGTCCTAGGGAGATTGTTTTTTAGGGTGTCTAGAAGGAGAAGGGGAAGGATAGGAGTAGATAGAAGATAGGCTAGGAACTAGTAGAGAAGAAAGAGAGAGGGAAGGGAAGGAACAGAATGAGAAGAAGTAGAGAGGAAAGTAGAAGAGGATGGAGAAGAGAAGAAGAAGGGTAAGGATCGAAGAAGAAAAGATAGATAGGAGATAGAAAGATGTAAGGATAGTAGTAGATAGAGAAGGATCGCTTGGATCTAGGTAGAGAAGAAGAGTATGAGAGAGAGAAAGGGGTAGAGAAAATTTGAGAAGGATGGTCTAGAGATAGATAGAGGAAGGTTAGAAAGGATGGAGAAGGAAGGCAAGTACAGAAGTCACGGTTGGAATAGTTTATTGGATGATAGTGAGGATGTGCTGAACTTTTTTTCTAGACAGAATGAAGGAGTGGTAAGATGGGGAATATGTAGAGTTTTGAGGGAGTGAATGATGATTAGGCGAGAAGGAAGAATGTAGGAGAGGGAAGAAGTTAGAGAAGAGGCCTTTAGGGAAGAAGTGAGATGATAGGAGGTAGAAGGAAAGAGATTGAATGGGATGAAGAAAGAATAGGATATCTGGAATCGAGGGATGTTAGGACTAGAAGGATTAAGAAACGATAAGGTAGAAGAAGAAGAGAAGTTTTGTAGGAAGCATAGGAAAATTAGGTTGCATTCGGGAATAATCGTGAAGCATTCCCACACTTGATATAAATTATCAGATCACTCACTTGAGGTGAGTTCATAGCCCCACACTTTTTACAGTTTTACTGATTTACTATTATTTGGGGTGGAAACATGCTTTGTTTTACAAATTGGACGCAAGTGGATATTTTGCATTGATTACATGTTTGCCTAAGTAGCGATAACCCAAGTTAAGCCCATTATCATGAACTGTCAATTGCATAGATGTAGTTGGGAATTACATTATGTGAGCGCGAATGTTATTTAATAGATCTATTTGGGAAACGACCTCCCCGTTCGGGTGACTAGCTATCACCGGGAACGAACGTTATAGCATGTCGAATCAGGGATGTTTCGGGTTAGAACATCATTTCGGGCTGAGTAGCAATATTTTGCGAACAAGACTGTCGAGCTTCAGTGTCATGAGCTTAGTGTAAATGTAATCTGGTTTTGTGATTATTTGCATATGTTGTAACATCACGGGAAAGTCTTGCGGTCTTGCATAATTTAAATACATAACCTTATGAATTTACCAACATTTTTGTTGACGTTTTAAGCAATGTTTTCAGGAGGTCAATAGGCACGAGGTGCCAAGGATGCATTGGGTTACGTTTTGGATTGCACGCTTAAAGACTTTTATATCATATTTTGGGAAATCTATGTCATCTTTTGTAATATTAAACAAGGAACAAGTGAAGCTATAAGCTTTTGTAATATGTCTTTTAATTAAATCCAATGTATCAATTTAAACGACTTTTTGTGTCGTTCTTATATATATCTTGTGCTTGAAGTAACACGCCCCGGATCCTTATTCCGTTGCGACCCATTTTGGGGGTGTTACAACATCTGCGTGTGACATTAAGTACTACAATGTAACTCCTTTAAGTGATAGTTATCCAGGTCTTCAACCAACCACCCCGACTAGTGGAAACTAGATAATTCAAGTATCAATCATATGCCGTATATGTTCAAGTAAGTCATCGATCGATAGATTGGGTTTGAAGAAAAAGGGTAGAAAATAGAAGGAAGTCTCGATGATGAAATAAGTAGACGCCTCCGTAAAACTTACTTCAATGTCAAATAAGGGATACCAAATCAACTCCGTGATCACTTGTCATTGTAATCCACATACTTAGCCGTTTGTCGTTTTAGTGAATCTTATTCGGGTCGTTTTAACATTAAGTGTTGTGTTTGCTTTGGTCTTGTAGAAGGTGTTTATGTTTGGTTCTTGGCGAAATTAAGGTATAAATCCTCTCCAATTTCAGCATAAATCGGATCTCAAAAGTGTATAAATCGCCCCCTAATATGGTATAAATCACCCCCTTAAGAGTGTATAAATCGCTGGTATAAACTGCTGGTATAAACCGCTGGTATAAACAGCTGGTATAAATCGCTGGCTTTGACGTATAAATTGCCTTCTAGAAAACGTATAAATCGCCGGATCAAGAGACGTATAAATCGCCGTCTAGAAAACGTATAATTCGCCGTCTAGAAAACGTATAAATCGTCAGATTTCAAGCGCGTATAAAACGCCGTCTTCAAGCATATAAATCGCCGGATTCAAAAACACGTATAAACATCCGTCTTCAAGCGTATAAATCGATGGATTCAAATTTTCCTAAAAACCAACTTTTGAATCACTTAAAAACACTCTTTTTGACATTTTTACTCGATTTCTTTTGTACAACCAAGTATCCTAAGGCAAGATCTACCATAAAAACATAAACTTTATGGTTTTTAACACAAAAATTTCCGGATCAAGATTTTGTGTAAAAAGCTTAAAAAGAACCATAAATCTTTTGAAATAAGCTTTGAAAACCCACAAACCATTTGTGCAAAAGATCTAAAAACATTAGAGAGAAGAAAGTTTCAAGCTTTTGCATAAAATATACATCAACCAACTGTTTTGGCTTAAAAATAAGCCATGAATGGATTTAATAAGCTCTGAAAAGCTTTAATAAGCCACGAACAAAACCCTAATAAGCAAAACAGAACCCAAAATGCTCCTTGGCTTTGATGCCAATTATAAATAATAAGAAATCACTAACTAGGAGATCCGGAGGTCGGGGGATTAAACAAATAAGAAGCTATTTTATTATTTAGAGAGAGAAAGGAAAGATGTGTGTATTTTCTAGAGGGAGAAACAACACACACTTATGAAACGATATGAATCCTCACCCTCCTATGGAAGTATAGGAGGGGTATATATAGGCTAAGTGACACAATACTATCCTAACTTGTCATTATTAGTCCCTGCGTGTCACGC